>JWHW01025460.1:61225-75044 GCA_000931545.1 Papilio glaucus | reverse complement strand
CGGGAAGCGAATGGATGTTTGCATGTCTGCTTGTTTCCGATCTGAATCCGTTTGATGACGGAGCAGGACGCCTGTCGCCTGTAGACGGGGAACTATGAACTTTCGCTTTATTTATTTAATATAATAGTTGATAATCTCTTAACAAAATGGAAGCATTTAAACTACCAGTAAGCGAGGGATAGTCTACATGTGTGAGTGGGTATTGTGTGTGCACTGTTTCTGGATATATAAATATATATGTAACTATAATAAATACATGTTAAATTTAATTATGATTAGCGTTAGCACTGGGAGGCCTCACCGGGGCGAGCTGCCGATTTATGTTTCTTTTACTTGGTGAGTACCCTAGGTCACAGACCACTACAAATTACTGATATAATAAATTCAAAATATATAGAAATATAATAGTTAAGATTTTTAAAGTAAGAGAAATATACTATTTTAAATTTAGTATAGTTTGTACCAACTTTGTCAATGATAACCTCCAAAATGACAAGATTTTTTTAATTGTTTTTATTATTTTTTATGAAGAATACAAATTACTATAACATTTTAACAAAACAATCAATTTGATAATAAATTTTCAAATCGTCTAACATTCATTTTTCCGCTTTTTCCAGATGAGCACTGCGCACTGCATACTATATCTAAAATTTAAACTAAAGAACCAAATATTATGATTAATGTATTAACTACATGTAATTTATTGAATATGAACTTGTTTGTTTGTCACAACATCCGCGACGTACTGAAAGGGCTGATTTATGAATTTATTTTGTAATTATATACAATATTTCGACACTGACGAGCTGATGATGGATTTTGTAACGTTTTTTTTTTATAAAAAAAGCTTGATTTTGTAATTTTTTTTATTGAAGTGTATGTTGATTTGTCTTGAACATCAACTATGATAAGTATTTAATAATGTAAGATCAACTATATTATTCATGCTTCAGTTTTATAATTTTTTACTAAGCACAAAAACGGTTTTTAGATGTATGTACTGTGGTCATTCTATGTTTTATTTTGCAGTAATAATTACAAAAAAATGTGTTAATATCTATTAAATAATATAACTAAGAAATACTGCGAGAAACTATGATTTTTATATGTTAATTATTATATCAATCAAAAACATCTTCAATGTTCATATATTCGCGCAAAATATTTGGAAATTTCGCTGTTTTATGGCCACTGGATCTCTTGTGGCCATAAAAACGGCGTTTTTTGATATATCAGAAGTTACTTAAAATATATGTTTAGGGTTGCCATTGCAGAAAAATGTGCAGTGAAAACTAAAAAGTTAAGAGCAGTCGTCATAATGTGGGAGCGATATGGCAACCCCGAATATATCTCGTTGTGATTTTCCTTAAACTTCCATCATTTGGCACAAATTGAAGCATTGCAGATAATTAGCTCGTAAGTTTATCAGTGGTTTATATTCTGACATGCAATAAAGTGTACAGCCCTCTCTGTCATATGTCTGTCCCCTTTCGCGTATTCGACTTGAAGATATTATGACGTGTAATTTTTTACAAGACAAGCCAAATATAAAATAACAAATTACACAATTTTGTTGTTTACTTTCACAAATTATTACTTTATAAAGTGATAATTATTGAAAATATAATTCGGAAACTTAATTTTTGTAAATTTTCCAATTATCGATTCGCACAAAAATCTCGCACATTTCGCGCGATAAAAACTGACACCCGAAGACAAAATTTTGTCATCTATGAATTTCTCGAGAAATGCAACCATAGACAAATGTCAAAATTGCGCGCGAACTTGAAGTCAATAAAAAAGATGCGCTCATTGCAACAAAAAAAAAGTCTTATACGAGCCCGACTTATCGAATTTTGAGAATATCAAGTAAATTTTCAATTTCGATTTCATTCTCTGTACGAATACTGGATCGATATCGAAGTGCGCGCCCAAAGTTCATTCTCCTAGATTAAGTTAGCTAGTTTTATAAGTGTATGGGTGTAGCCAACGGGCTGTGTTCAGGGCCTCGGAATTTAAATTCTCTTATATCTCCTACACCCATGAGAATGTAATGAATTTGTGTTAAGCATTTGTTTTTAAAATTATTTACAAAAGAAAAAACTATTGTTTCAGTATTGGTTTTGAATTAAGCACAAAATATTTATAAGGCCCGGCTTTTTTTTCGCTCGATGGATATCTGTCGCGCTATTGTTTCTTTTTTAAATTAATCCTCTTTGTCTTAGATAGGGTTACATAGTTATAGCACGATAGCACATCGGATATGGTGGAATATATACTTACGATTTTGACTACCATTAAATATATGTAATTATAACAAAATGCATATAAAACACAAAGATTGGACAGTTACTATATTGCCTAGGATGAAATCTGATATAGCAAAGATCCTTCTCGTATAATCCATCCATTTGATTGAAATGAACGGCCACATATAACAAGTTGACTGATAGAAACAGATAGAGAGACTCAATGAGAGATTTTTGACCAGGCAAGTGTAGACTTCTTGCATTCCCCTTATATGAAACTCAAAAAGATATATGCAATGATTTTCAAATAATATGTTTGATATGCCTTTGTTTGGCTATGGTTAAGAGTCTTGTAGTGTCTTCGAATTGACTGTAATGTTATGTGAACCCATTTCCAAGTGTATGTCCGGGACATTTATACGAATAATGACATAGATCCGAGTCGAAAATGAAAATACTAGGAATTATGATGTGGGTTGATAACTTTGATGAGGAATGAAGACAATGGTCAGAGAGAGCTAACATCGACAGGCGAAGTTCAGATACATTCAGGATAAGTTTTTTTGTCCAAATGAACATTTATTTTACATTTTGATTCATACATGTCATGCTCAATTACGGTCTTCGCGGAGACATGCGTTACTTTGACAGGTAAATATGCGTTCAGAAACAATTTGACCGATTAGTTTATTTTTACAACGTGAATGTATCGCATAGGTGGCATATCAATCAATTTGCTCCCACTTTTTATTACTGTTTACACCCGATTATAGCGTTTTGTAAGTTTGTTTTTACGTAAACTTTAGGGCAAATTGATATCCACACCACACGCATGCATCGTCTATGTAAGGGATATTTCGCATTAAAAATGTTTCAATTCGTCTGTCCAATGTAGTAGTACTTTTTAAAGCGGCCAAAACTATTGTAGAGTTTGTATTCGACGATCATTATACTAAACGTCATCATAATTAAAAAAGAAACTGTCAGTGATGACAACTGTTTTGGCGGGAATTCTCATTGGACAGATTATGAAACGTAATTTCGGAGTTAAGCTATGGTGTGCTAGTTCTACGCATAGTAAATAAGACTTTTTTAAACGATAACAATTTTTTTCTACTGTAACGGCTTCTTTCCTATCGGTGTATCGATAACTCTTAGAATTATATATTGTATGTATATGTACGGTATTTAATGGAAAGTTTGAAGGCTCCATATTTTTATTTCTATTCAGACCAATTTTTCTCACTTTTACATCGTGTTATTGGAATGGACTGCCATATTTTAACCTTAAACTATTTATATACTTAAAAACAGGGCTATGTGCATCCGTACTTTCGAGTTTAATCGGCAACATAAAATTGATTAAAAATACATAGAGAAAAAGCGCGGGACGTCAAAATACTTTGACAGTCCCCTTCACGTTCAGAAATTAAAATTCTGTCAGTATAGTCCCAATCAATGCCCTGACATTTGAAATATAAAAGAAAAACGAAGGATGTGTAAATTAATTATTATTTGCTAGTCCACGTCTTTGATATGTTAAAAATAATTATTCTTAGTCGTGTAATACTAATTATAATGTATTGTGTAAAATATTTTTTTTTTTTAGTTATTATTATCAATAAATTAAATTTTGTTTATTTTACTTGTATGTTTCCTTTCACGTCCTGCTTAAGGTATGAATGTTGTTAGTGTTATAGTATTACATACGATTATTAAATACATTTTACAATACAATAAACGAATGAACGAAGTTGTTTTATTTATATTCTCCTTATACATAACAATGCAGATATTTATTGACTAAATTATGTTTATAAAGAAGGGCTCGAGAATTAGAAATTGTATCAGAACGGAATCGTCGTTAGTTTTCCTTGTCCCTGAGGCAACAGAGCACAGAAAATGTTTAATATTCGTGTGGACGACGCTCACTGCGTTGCAGCAACTTGAGTTGACATGTCAGTCTTCGGGGGCGGCGTTGTTGCAAAATGCTTGGCGCGAACTCGAGATTTTCACTAAGTGGTCATTAAACAGGGTCGACTAATTGGGACGTTGAAGCTAAATTTATATATATGATAAATGACATTTGTTTGTTTACAACAATCATATCTTGCAAATATAGGTTAATAACTTCAATATGCATATTTCACTCATCTCTCTAGTATAAATCAAAATGTATGGCTGAGCTAGAATATGGCGAAACGAAAACTAGGAAATAGTAGGTAAAGCATTTTTTGATGTTTGAACTTTTGTAGTTGTTTTGGTAAATTTATTACAACTTGCAATACAGGTTAATTACATGCAATCCTTAAGTCGGTCGGTACTCTCATGAGAAACTCTTAGCACGTCATATGTTAAGGAGGTCAGTGGCGCAGGCGTGTTTCAATTGCTGTTGTGCCCGTGATACCGTGATCCACATCCAGGTGGCAAGGTGCAGGTGAATCATTTCGTTGTTTTTCGCGTGAATCCGAAGTTGTAATGTAAATATTAAACGGCACATAACTGTAGCCTGCGCGGCGGAGGAAAGGGAGAGGGGGGAGCGGGCAACGGAATTAGACTTTGGCACTGATGCCGCCCAGCTGCGGTGGCCATACTTCGAGCTAGTCTGAGTCAAATAGTTGTGGAGCTGGCTTTTCTCGGGTACCAAAATATGTCAACATCTATATTTATGTCATTCTAGTCTGTTTTGTATTCTTTAATGCTTCATATACGTAAGTATCTTTATAAAGATTCTACTGCTTGTGTTAGGATTAACGGGGTCTACTCAGACTAGTTTAGCATCGATAAAGGTGTAAGGCAGGGCTGTGTAGCATCCCCGTGGCTGTTCAATCTATTCATGGATGATTGTTTGAAAGCTTTGAAAGACGAAGAGTGTGGATTAAGAATGGGTGAGCTAGTTGTAAAATGTCTCTTGTACGCCGATGACCAGATCGTGTTTGCGTCATCGGCGGAGGAATTACAACTTATGCTGAATGTAGTGAATGATTCATTAGAAGGTAAAGGTATGAAGATGAATGTAGATAAGACGAAAGTAATGGTGTTTGAAAGAGAACAGAGTAAGACAGTAATTGATATAAATATTAACGGTAAACAAGTGGAACAGGTGGATGAGTGTATTTGGGGTGTCTGTTTAGTAGAGATGGTAAGCATGTTAAAGATTTTGAACGACGAGTGAATGCAGGAAATAAAATGAATGGGGCTATAGGTACAGTTGTGAGGAGTCAGAATGTGTCTATGAAGGCTCGTCTGGCAATACACAATGCTGTACTAGTCCCCACTTTAATGTATGGTAGTGAGAGTTGGGTTTGGCAGGAAAAGCATGCTAGTAGAGTTAATGCCGTTGAGATGCGATCCTTAAGAAGTATGTTAGGCGTGACATTGAATGATAGAATTAAAAATACCATTATAAGGGAAAAGTGTGGCTTAAAAGTGGATGTTGTAACTAGAATTGAGAAAGGAATGCTTCGGTGGTTCGGGCATGTTGAAAGGATGAATGAAGAGAGAATAACGAAACAATTTTATGTAGCAAAAGTGAGTGGTAGTGTTGGTAGGGGACGCCCTAGGAGAACTTATATCGATCAGATTAGTGGCTTACTAAAAAAGACCGATATAAGGAGCACCCATAACCGACGAGCATGTATGCGTAGATGTATGAATGTAGAAGAAGCGAGAGAGGTGTGCCAGGATCGCGCCAAATGGAAATCCATGATCTCTGCCTACCCCTCTGGGTTACGGGCGTGAGCGCATATTTATTTATTTATTATTTATATACGTAAGCTTCCTTCATAAATTTCTCAATCTATTAGTAGAAGCAGTAGTCAAAAACGTTGGGCAATTTTAAGTTTTTTTTTCAGACAGACAAGCGCGGCAACTTTGTATTGCATTATGTGATACTAGTAATCCGTCCCGGCTTCATCCGGGTAGCCGTTTCAGAGTCTATAGGGGACATACATACACACATCGACATTTATATACGTAGATATGCAACTATAAGAAATAAAAAAATGTATCTCAAGGGAACCGTACACTTTTCCGGGATAAAAAGTAGCTTATGTGCTATTCCAGACTATAATCCATCTCTGTGGTCGGAACATTACGAACTCCATGCTTTAAAACGATTTAAATTTTCTTTGGATAGAGAAACAAAGGTCGTCTTGAAAATTTGGTTAAGTTTGAGGGAGTCCCTTGGATGGGAGAGCGTAGATTAAGGACCAAATATCAATTCCCGGAGGAGAGGCGAGGCCTACGTCCAGCAGTACCTCTGTTGGGTGATAAAAGAAGATAGAAATAATAAAAGATAAGTATCTAAATGAAGTACACAGAAGAAAATTGTAAAAATCACGAACACCCTATACGGAGAGAAGCTCCGCCGCATTATGCAACGCGTTTGAAAACTTATTTTCGTTAGTCCGAGTCAACGCGCGTCGTGGTCGAGTCGCACGTCTGGTACAACTCGACTGGTTTTTATTGTGTTGTTTTCCGTGTATTGTGCAAATTAATAATTTATAGTGACAACATTGAGCGAACGTGAAGTGTTTGTTTTTCGACTTTCGTTTTGGCGGCAGTCGTTTTCTTTTTTATTTGACAGGTTGTTTACCAGTTCATCAGTCGTTAAATACATTAAAAACATTTTATGGAAGGATAATTAAAGGAATTCGCAATAACCAAAGACTTTACATTTAACTTTTTTTATTTATTTAATATTATAAAAGATTAATCTAAAAATAATAGTTGGATCCCCGAATTTAGCACAATGTATGTACATACAAATATTAATTACTTTAAATAATTGATTTTCCTGTAATAAAGTAACAATGCCAAGAATTGTCTGTCTGTCTGGCAGTTCTATCTGCCAACAATTTTAACGGCTCCGAGTAACGTGACAAAAAAACACAAACTCTTCGTTCAACGATTTTGTTTTTCGATTGTCAGGAAATGCATACGCCTAAAAGGTTAAATTACGATTTATACGTCATTGGTTGTTAACTATTTGCGTGAAATATTAGTTAACATTGTATTATTTGAACTAAATACGCTTTTAAATCCCCTTGAACACATTCAAACACGTTCTGGAATTATACGCTCATAAAATTATGTTCCAACGGCCGAGTCTCATAAACACGCCGCTAGGAATAGTATGGAACAGTCAGTGTTGTCACATTAATTAAATTTTCCTTTAAATATCCTCTTATTACGAATCGATTTTGCTTTTCATCGATGTCTTCACCATGAAACATCACAGTGAAGCGAAACAACTCCCACACTAGACTAGCGTTAGTCAGATATTCTTTTTAGACGTCCAAAACCTTGATGAGAGTGAGCCAACCATTATTATTTACAATTCAAACATTCAACTTGCAGTGTAATATACATTAGACGCGAAATAAATCACAGAAAGCGAATTAAAAGTTAAAAGACAATCAGCGACGTTCGCGTTTAAAATAAAGAACCTGGAGATCAGCAACGATGATGACCATCAGCGAGAGCCAGTACTCCTCGAATAAGATGTCCAGCATCCACAAGATAAACGACCGCGTGGTCCACAAGGACAGCTTCGACGATGTCAAAAGCTCTTCCAGTGTGAACAGCACCCTTGTCACAAAGCGAGGCTTCAAACCTTCAGATATGTACGACCCTCAGAAGAAGGAGTTCCTCACGAACCTCAGCTATAAGTTGTTCCCTGTAAGTTGGGTAAGTCGACTGCTTCTGATTTAGCAAGGCCACGCTTCTAACAACGTGACGCGGCGTGCTGCAAGGTGCTGTATTGGGGCCTGCCTCTTATATATTTCAAATTATCAAATTATATTTTATTCAAGTAGTATATTGAACACTTTTATTTAACGTAGTTTGTTACACACTAACTTGTTATATTTAAGAGATATACTGTTACGCTTTCAATTATAATTTACACTTAAATTAATCTTTAAGTTAGCGCTAACCAGCATAGATTAGATTAGCTTACTTATTTGTAGGAAAGTAGTAGAGTCAAGTTGTAACAAATGTTGCATAAAAACAATTCGAATCGACCGGCGAAGAACGTTTGCACAACACCAAAGAAATGCGTCAATACAAAATCATCTTGTTAACATAATAGAAGCTGTACATTAAAGTTTTGGGAGCGTTGTAAAGGGATTTACTCTGTAGATATTTAATAAGATGAAGACAAAAAAAACACTCAAGCTTGTGATAAGTAAGTTGACACAGATCTTCTACTTATAGTACCCTAGTTGCTACTTAAGAAAAATTGTCCAACTTGTACGAAATAAACGCTTTCATCATTACATTTCCCTGTCCTTTTCTTATCTATGTTAGATCGGCACAGTATGACCGTAGTTGATACTGTATAGGTTTTGGATACAGTTTTAACGTCCCGCCACCTGCCTGCCAACCCTCCTCGGGAACGAAAAACAAAATGCAAAGGAATCATTTACATAACACGAAAAGATGAGTGTACCGTGTTGTATGAACCAGTTCAATGACGTAGCTTCAAGGTCTCGCAACAAACACTGGCTTTTGTTTTACAAACACGTTTCAGACTTTAGATATCACTTACGCTTATCATAAGTCGTACAAAGTACTTGTGAATCACTTGAGAGAGCGAAGTCAGCCGGGCGCTCGCTTATCAGCTATTGTGTTGATATAATTACAAAAACTGTGTAAGCACTACTGTTTGCTGGTCTGCTAGTTCAGCTAGTAGCAATATAAATAGCCTAGATCATTCATTATCAAGATTGCTAACTTTTTCAATGATAAATTCGAAAAATAAAATTACGTGCATACTAAAAGTGAAACTTCTTAGAATAAAAAGTTAAATACACTAAATGCAAGCGCGACAAAGAGGAAGGAAGCTACCGTAATGGTTTCGTAGCGGTGTACTACTGTCAAAATGATACGATTGCTTAGAAAAATGTCAACAGTTGACAGAACATCATCATCATCTCCTTGACCTTGATGACATGACCTTTTCCCACGTTATGTATGGTCGGTACAGTACGACAGCAGTCCACACGGTATAGGTTTTTACAGTCTTTTACAGTTGACTAGAATTTTTACAGTCGGACGCTTACTTAAGTTCTACCAGTGTGAAAAGAACAATTCCGTTTCTAAAATTGTGAAATGTCGCAAGGACCGTTATTGGTCGGGCGTATCTTTTCTCGTCAAGCTCGCCGGTACACTGTGTATCGCTGACCGAAGATTTGCGTTCCTCGTCCGTCACAGAAGTCAGACAACTCTCAAGTCTGTTTTCATGGATTTTCGCCGGAATCGCTCCCGTATCGTATTGCATCACCTGTTTACTCTCGTTGTTAGGATCAATTGAATTCAGGATGAGAAGGCCGCGTGCGGTTAACATTCAACATAGCATTTACTAAGAACTATTTACTCGGTTTCTAGCATCATCTAGCCCTTGTTAATAAATGAGCGATTTTATAATGTATAACACACAGCTTTTAGAAGCGTCCTCGTCACTGGCGACAGATTCAATTTTTTTTTCTTCTAAACATTTGTATAATATTCATAACTTAACAATATTAAAAATACATTATACGAAATAAGTAATTAAAAAAAATTGAGACATCTTCTATGACAAGCTGTCAACCTGACAAACAGTTGACAAAACATGTTAACACGATTGGGTAGTATAGAATTAGGGGGCAGTGGACTCTTGTAACCTTGACCGGGCCGTAGTTCTTGTCCACCTATCGACCTAACAAGTTAACTTAAAATATACAGTGATTGCTACGTCTGTCAATCACAATAGCGTCAAACGGCGAGATAGATTTTTAATGACGTGGTGTCCTACTGAAACTTTAGGAGCGGGAGCAACGCACCGTAAAACAATGCTGCGAATGAATTGTTCAGAGTAATCTCATAGTTGCGAAGCTTACGGGAGTTGGCGCGACTCCAGACGAACTATTCCTTGAAAACATTTGCGTCTCAACAATTATTATAACTTTGTGACCAATGTTTGGCAAACATCAGATCCAAAACATTCGTCGGTTTTGTTATGTTCGACAATGTTGGCCGATGAACGCGAAATGCATCTTTGTTATTTATGACTTGTTTCTTATTTTTGGAGTAATGAAATAATTTCCCTTTTATATATTTTGATAGCCAATAGCCTAATGATTAAGGGTAAGTACTGGGTAATCATACACAACAGAATCTTGGTTTCGAAATCGCCTTCCTACTATTTTTGTAAACCATTTCCAAATATGTTTAAGCTTGGTTGAAAATGGATAAAAGAAATATTAGTATCATTTCGATAATTTCCTAGCCATCCGTAAAAAACTATAGCCAAATCCTATTAAAGTGTGGACTACGGTCGTACTGTGCCGACCTCATAGATAAAAGGGGGAGAAGGGCAGGAAAAAGAAGAAGACATCTTGATAAGACATGGTCACAAAAGAGCCACAAGGAAGTAGCTAAGTAAGCCAGCGGAGTAAGAATAGTTGCTTAAGGAGCAAACACTCAAAGTCACCGTGAACCTTTATTTTTCTCTCTTCATTCTATGTTGTCTTGGACGAGTTGTACCTTAGCTAGCTTCTGTTACAAAGTAGTTAAGAAGTTGTTAATGACGACAGAACATGTTTATTAATTCTATCACTAAAACTCTTACGATAGGTAGTATCAGTAATGCATATGAAAAGATAACGATCGACTTCCTGATTATAATCGACTCCGTTCTCAAATACTTCAAAAAGGTTCTCCAGACTGGAAGACAATATGAAAGTGGGCCGGGGATCATTAGCGCGTTGCTGGAGCGAACGAATTAGTAGCACGCACTGACAGATTAGCCTATATACCATGTTGATGCGTCTAATTTTAATGACGCGGACTTTCGACTGATGCGCATGGAGAATGGAAACGGGCACAAACGCGTTGAGCAATCAGGGAAGTCTTTTCTACTATCTGTCTGTTTGTCTTGGTATAATTAGGTATCCTGGCCCCTTATTTAACTAACAATAGTTTAGCAAGTGTTGATGTGACATTTACATTACATTTAACCAGTATATATCTACCCCCTTTTCAGAAAAGTTTGTCAAATCTTTATCAACTAAAACTACAGTCAAATTGAAAGACACGTCAAATCGATTTCAGTTTCTTAAAGAAAAAAAAATGTTGATCGTGCTTCTAGCAAGTGAAATGACATATTATCGGACTTTTGACAGCTATGTTGCTAATTATTCCGTTGATCAGTCTTCCAGAAACCTGTCGTAAGCATCATATACATTGACAGTGCGCCGTACGAAACACTTACGACGGCATTAAAATAGTAGACTTGATTTATGTAATGGTGGTACCTCTAGCAACAGCATTTAAAAGCAATTTTAAGTTGCAATTTGTCAAAAGATGAATTGGTTTTGTGAAAATTGGATCAGTTGATGCTGCTAATGGTGAAATGTATGATACTTCTAGTTCCCTAAAACTCTAAAATCCACATTTATCTATATCACATTGTATAGAAGATATAACAAAATCAATTACACTTTTTAATGATGTGCGGTCGTTAAGGTGTGACATAAAATGTTAGAATTATAGCGTTATTAAATGTGAAACATCGCTTGGAAAAGTATGTGCCGAGTAGAATAGAGAAAGGCCACTAATAACGTATTAAAATACACCGGTTTATACGAAAATTATATTCTCTGATTTCATAGATCTGATTATTATGATTATACAATACTTGTTGGCGCCTGATAGCACGATTTCACTAATAATTTATTTTTAATTATTATTATATATTAATTATCTACAACGTTATGTTAATGAGTGTTATGTATTTTTTTTTTACTTTTAGTTAATAATTTTCTTCGAATAAGAACAAGAAATAGAGTCGCTATGGGTTCAGTAAAAATAAATTTTCTTTGCCGCCATCTTGTGTAAATAGAGGTCGTTTATTTAAGACCGGGAACGACCTAGGAACGCTCAAGTGTTTCCGATCAGTCAAAGTCGGACATTGACCTCACACCACTCGGCCACTGAACGCCGGGAGAGAACACTATGAAATACCAAATTAAATTAAGTAATATTATCGCTCACATTTCCAGTTTACTGGCAATGCATGAATACAGTACTGAAACATGAAGTAGCATCACTGACTTCAAACAACAGACTATATTTGAGCACTTGTGAAAGGAAGATTCAGTAGTCCGATAATAGCTACCGATCGAGCCGAGGCTCGGCCCTCGCAGGCGCCCTCGAATCGGAATGCTAAACGCGTAATAAGAGACAATCCGAGCAGAGGTCCCCTTTCGGGGGTCCTTGAGCCCAGTCACTCGATGGAGCGTCCGCTGAAGTGATCTACGAGCTCGGCGGCCTCCCAACTAACATAAAAAAAAATAAAGTAACTGCCCGAGCCTAGGTTCCCGAGGGAGGGAGCCCTCGAGGTAAGGTACTCTTAAAGCTCCTGTCAACTGTCGTGACAACATCTCTTATATTGTGTATGGAGGCTACAACCTGTGAGAGATATAAGTAATGACTCTTGAAACATTATAATTTTACTTTAATTCTGTGACGTCACCGTAGATTGATGAGTTTTGTAAATAAAGTTTGACGATTTGTGAACTAGATTTTAATCAATTTAAGGCGTGATGTCGCGTCTCGTAATCTAAAGCTACAGGACTAGAGTAAACATTAGGTTTTGTTTTTCAAAGTTGCTCTTCAAATCAGGAAAGAATAAAATACACTCACGCCCCTAAACGAGTAAGCCTGCCTGCCTACTGGCAGAGATTACGGATTTGTATTTGTCACAGTCCTGAAATACTTCTGTCGCTTCTACGAGTACTCTTTCAAATTTCAAGTAAATACTTAAGAAGAGTAGTAGAAGAGTATTCGTTACCGAAGAGCGTGTGCATCTACCATTTTAACAGTGGTAGAGCCCGCAACAACATCTGTTAAACGTATGGCCCGGTGAAATACCACGACCTCACAGAAGACAGACGTGAAGAAGTATTCTGAGATATCGTCAAGACAAATGATTACCACAATACCGTATTCTGAATCTAACATTGATCAGACTCTTCAAAAGACGTGAAGTGTTGCAGCCAAATCGTAAACGATTTATGACGCAAGAACTCGCACGGAAATAGCTCGCGCGGCGATACAGCTCCACTCTACCATTATGTTAGACCTCATCGGTCTTTTTATCACATTAGTTAAATTAATCAAAGATTCAACACTTTAGGGTTTTGTTTATTATTCCATGCCATTACTTTATTTGCGTTACGATTTAAGATCGAATTTGAAACAAAAATATTCACTTGTATGTAATTTTTGTTTTGATCTAATAGATCGCGAGCCATTTCAAGGATATTTGTGCACTAGTTTTGATTGTGACCGTAATTTAGCGTAACACTATACAACGGCCACAAGGAAGTATGTCAGGAAAATGAATAACGACGTTTAGATTTTAGTTCGCACTGACAATAAGCTATTACAACAATTTAAGTATACCTTGTTTGCAAAATATGATTGTTGTAAACAAACGTCATTCACCTTACATGGCGGCCATTACACTTTTTATACTTTCATCGGATTTGTAATTTTGTGAATTCGTGATAAAGTGA
>JWHW01025460.1:26014-41579 GCA_000931545.1 Papilio glaucus | reverse complement strand
TGTAGATATATATTTCTATATGTTCATTGTAATAATATTAATTCACATGGAATTTACAATTGAACGGAAACAAGATAAGTTCTGCGAAACCAACTTACATTGGGTTATTCCGATCCGTCGGTTTAAAACACCATTTTTGTGTTACCGTAACATTGTAAACATCGTTAACTTATAATGCCACTAGCGATATTATAAACTGACGGAAAATTGAGACCTGAAATAACCACATTCAAGCATCTTTCACTCACTTCGCAAACCGCAGTCTAAGCTATTATTATATTAATTATTGATGGAATTATCAATATTTAAATGAAACATGTACACTATTTTACCATCACTGACGTCCCACTTTAATGAACACGCTATAAAGACACACATTTTTAAGCTTTATACGGAGCAGTATCGGCGTGCGCTAATGTGCCAATAACTTAAGCCAAGTAAACTTCCCGCTTAAGTCAACACTTCAGTTCAACTTAAAATGGAACGGTTAAACCAGTTTGGCGCTCGAGCACAACGCAATTCCCTGAAGCGAGCGCGTTCCTTGTCGTCTTTGTAAACCTTTTGTTAATGGGTCACTATAACCGTGAGTTCGCAACAGCTGAAAACCGCACCAAACATATTGTCATTTCAGTTTTTTCAAAGAGAAAGAGTGAGATAAAAACATGTTTTATGTAAATGTATTCGGCAGTGTGAACACGTTGTAATGACTTGACGGTTGAGTTTATACTATTCATTTCAACTCACTAATAAAATTATACGACACAAGAATTATTACAAGTTTTCGTATTAAATCTCGCGAATATGTTACCTTTAAATTTTATCATCATTGCCTCATCGGTTATAGGTTATCTGTGGTTTATGATTTAGCAATTTAAGCTAATTAGTGTACTAAAAACCGATGATTAATTAATATTGGTTAACAAAGCAGTCTGTACAGGGCAAACGACTCATTAGCGAGAATTGTGAGTTCCGTAGGGTTACGCAATCCTAAACTAGGCAATTACAATTACTACCTATTATTAAAACACCCATTGTGTTCGAACAAATTGTCCAACTTGGACCCATTGTCTATATAACCCCAGATTTTATAATCTGGCGTCTGTGTATGTCACCGAACGATTGTAATTTTCGTCAGTTTATAATCGGACTAGGTATCTCATAAATTGTCAGCAGCTGAACTAAACGAATCATTGACAATTAAACGTATGACAAACTCAACAAATCTATGTTTGAAGCGAAAACTTCTACAGCCGCTTTAGATGAACGACATACGCAACATGCAACATGTGTCAGAAACATGCTTGTTTGAATTTGGAACAGTTTTGTCGAACTATTTTTCATTTGTTCTTCTAGTATTCAATTTTGAATTTTATTGTTAAGATGCAAGGGTCTATTATTGTTGATTATTTCAAACTCACCTGTCACGAGTCTTCACTTCCGTCGGCAGTCTTTAAACTTGTTAACTTCAGTTAGTTTTGTAACTTCCAATTCGTAATTTTACAAATCAATTTCAGCGTTTTGCAAATCAAATTCGATCTTATGCGCGTCAAATTCATCGTTTTTAAAATCAAATTCGGACGTTTGCTTATCAAATTGACATGTTACAATCGTAAGTGGCCTTGTAATCCGTGCATACGATTGGGCAGTGGTTCGTCCCTCTTGGAGATCCTCGAATCGAAATATTAAACGCGTATTGAGGAAATTACTAAATTAAGGTTCCTTATAAAATACCCTTGAGCTATCTTAGAGCGCTCAACTGACATAACTAAGAGCCTGGCGATCTCCCAATCCGGTCACCGAAGTGACCACACAAGCGTAGTTTTCGGAGGGAGCCCTCGAGCTCAGCGCCCTCTGCGTTCCACCATTTGGATCTGGTTGAAACTGTAAATGCCCCTTGATGTTACGATTTTGTTCTCGACGTTTCGAGTACTTTACAGAGCTCATGAACTGAGACGTTTGACGTCCCAATGTCAAAATTACTGGCAAAGTACCCTCTTATTTTCAATTATTATTTCTGCTCCGATCTATGCAGAATGAGTTCACAGTATCATCACTGGAGATCTAGCAGTTGTATGCTTTATTAATCACGGGGTCCCAAGCATGGTCAGCCTTCTTCCTTATTGAAATTAGGATGTTTTTTTTTTTAAATTTCAATAGCCTTGCGTATCTGGTGGTCTTTGGCGAGTGACCATGACTGCTGTAAAGTACTGGAAACGTCGGGAATAAAATCGTACATTAGACGCGTTAAAATCAGTTTTTTTTCAATGTAAGCCTCTGTTATTTTTAAGGTAAATAAAGTATTTTGGTGTGTGAACTGTGTGTAATATTTAAATTATTTTAATTGCAAAACAAACACTTCACGTGGTGTTGAGAACAAAATAATCACTCGACGTGGTGTTGAGAACAAAATAATCACTGGATGTGGTGTTGAGAACAAAATAATCACTCGACGTGGTGTTGAGAACAAAATAATCACTCGACGTGGTGTTGAGAACAAAAAAAAACAAAGTCGTACTAATAAGATTACCATTATTTTGAATACCTCCAATGTCAACCGGATTTTTGAAGCTAAAACCAACTTTATAATACAAATATTTTTTTTTGGTGTTATGGCATACGGAGATAAGTGATGTTTATTTTAGTTAATGCATTTTTTAATTTATAATTCATACAATGTTTATATTTATGTTTAAACAGAACTTAAACTTTTGTTTACGTATACGAATAAATTTTTGTTGATTTAGTTTTGTAGGAAAGATATAGGTATTTACATATTTTTTTTGGTCCCAGTATGTTGACATTCAACATACCCAGTCTTGTAAACAGACCTCCTGATCACATTCACATATATGCTTACATTTACGCTGTGACAAACACTAGTTGTCCTCTTTTTTCTTATTATTTAATTACGCTATCCTTTTTACACCATTGTCTATCCCTGCTTTGGAACACTTTTGATCAGTCATTAATATGAATATAACCTATAATAATTTTTAGTATAAAATATAAAACAAATAAGTTAGGTAGAAATAAAAACAATTTTATTTCAATAAATTTTTTTATTTGTGTACCGCACAGCCCTTAAATCATACGCAAACTGTTTATCTTTTAGAGGTTGTTAAAACCATAAAAATCACAGTAGATTAAGTCAAGATAAATTAACGTTCGGCGACATGATGATAATATAACTATTTATTATGTTATATATTATGTAAGTAATGCTAAAGACTTTATCACGCGTCTGTCTGTTCGTACGTGTCGAATTACACACGTTATCCCGTGAGTTCAAATAAAACATATTGTCATCTCAGTTTTTTTCATACAGAAAGAGAGAGATAACATGTTTGATGTGAATGTTTTCGGCAGCGCGGGGTAAGGCTAGTGAAATCCGTGACCAAAGTCAATTTTTTTTTGTGTTTACACGCTTCATTATTATTAGCTTGTATTGTATAAAAATGGTCGTTAGATGTTGGACAATTAAGCAATTAATATGCTCCATTTACCGATTTAAGCTAGCATTTAAATTGTAATACTATCTGATGCCCTCTTATCTTCCTCGTTGGAAACTTTTGTAACTTAATTTTGCGTAAAGTTATAACAAAAAATATATAATAAAACAACTTGTAAATGGTAGGGGACGCCCTGGGAGAACTTATATCGATCAGATTAGTAGCTTACTAAAAAAGGGCGATATAAGGAGCACCCATAACCGACGAGCATGTATGCGTAGATGAGCGAGAGAGGTGTGCCGGGATCGCGCCAAATGGAAATCCATGATCTCTGCCCACCCCTTTGGGTTACGGGCGTGAGCGCATATTTTTTATTTTATTTATTTTTTAAATAGGTAAATGCCAAATACATAGTTTGCATTAGTTGCCAGTATCTCTTATGTCATGCCACAAATGTCAAATATATGTTATTTTTGTGTCGTACGTTACCATGGCAACCTATATTAGGTCTTATATTCCTATTCCTTGGTAAGTAAGTACGTAAGGTTGTGTTTAAAAGGTCCCCAAATATCATTTTCTGTATCCCTGATAATATGTGTGCAAAATTTCACGATGATCAGTTAAGTCGGTAAGGAGTTAAAGTGTGACAAACTCACATTCTTATTTATAATATTAGTAGGGTGCATACAATATAAAAAATATATTTATATCTTACAAAAAAGCGCCAATAGGCTAATGGTTAAGGACGGACTGTAAAATGTGCACATGGTCTTGGGTTCGAATCCACCATTCGGCTATTGTCGTGAACCATTTCCAAACAAGTGTAAGCTTGGCCGGGAATGGCTTAAAACAAATATTAATAAATTATTTCTATCATCTACTAATATTTCATGGACATGCCTGAGGAGGGTTGGCAGGTGGCCGTTGAAAACTATAGCCAAAACCTATTACAATATGTACTACGGTCGCAGTGTGCCGACCCCACAAGAAAAAAAAAGTGGGAAAAGGGTAGGCAGAATTATATATATGTTTAAAAACATTATGAATTAGCAATTAAGCAAAATCTTGTATTATAAAACTCAGAAGCCTGACTATAAGATTTAAGCGATCGATAAATATGTAAAAAATTATATTTTAAAAGTAATGTTAAACGAAAAGCATATTTTCGAATATATTTTTTAATTTTATTAAATTAATAAAAACTCCATTCAAAAGTAAATGTCTAGGGACAGGCAAGTTAAACAAGTAATATTTAATTTAAAAAAAAACCGTCTGTACGATTACCACCATTCATAACTGTATCGTGTTACCTACTAGCTTTTGCCGTCGACGTCGCACATATTCGCGTTTATAATATTAGTTAGGATAATAATACAAATCTAAGACACCACATACTTCAAAATCAGTCAACTGATAATCATTCCTTCCGCAAAATATTATCAGCACTAAAACCCAATGGTGTTTATGAATTGACATACTATTCACATGAAAGAAAATTTAGAATTGCCCAAAATACCTCACTCGTCAGACGAAACCTCACAATGTACAATATCTCCATCTCAAGTCTGTCTTCTGTGAGGTTACCTAGGAACTATTGTTGCGAAGCACTTATAGAAAATCGTGGCTCATAACTCGTTCTACAAAGTGCGTGTCCCACGAAGAACTTGTTATTTGAAACCAGCAGATGTTACGAAATTGATTATTGTCAAACTAAAGACTTGCCTTGGTTAGACATTTAAGTATGTAGATGTCCTTCAACTTTGTAATTTATGATTTCGTCTTCAACATTATCTCCATTTAATACAAAACAAGCATAACGTATAGATCAGGGGTGAGCAACCTCTGGCACGCGTGCCAAACTTGACACGTCGTTGTCTCTGGTACGCAAGATCATAGGTTACCCTAAGCACAGACTAAAAAATACCTTCCTTGGTTCTTAACAGATACCAAGTATGTTCTAAAAAAATGAAAACCCCTGGTATAGATAAATAATCGTGAAATCTCACGGTTAATACCTTTAGTTTAACAAGTATAATATTAGTTTTGTTATAAACATTACAAGCGTTAACAAACTATTACATAACTCAGCAAAATTACAATCAGCTTTAGTTACTCAATCGCTATAAACGTTGTTATATACTTATGATTTAATCACATTATAATGTGTTCTGCGCGTGCCACTTAAATTATAATCGTCATGTCTTTTTTCTACATCTATAGTCTAATGTTTTATTTAGTTCGCCTACTAATAAAGTGTTTATTACATTTCTTTATACATATATAAAAATGGACGTGTTCGTCCCTATGTATTGCTTTTTAACCAACACACATGACAGAGCAATTGTCTTAGTGGATAGCGTAGCCTTAACTTTCCCATGTATCAGTATGGTTGCATGTGGTAGGGGTGTAAAAGATACAGGGATTGAAAATGTATTTTTCGATATGATATTATTATTCCTGTACATTATTCTGGAATTATATATATCTGATAATTATTCGACGCGGATGTTCGCGAGCTTGTTTGCGACACATTTTCTTATTTAAATATCATAAAGGCGTGATTCCGATACATATCTGAAGAAACCAGGTCAATAAAAACCCGGCGACTTGATATCAGAGGTTAAAAATCAAGGTTGAAACCAACGACATATAGTTATGTTTATTACTTTACAAAGACAAACATCACCCATACACATACAGATATCCATGTACACACAGATATCCATATACACATAGATATCCATACACAAAACATCTACGCCCGTAAAGTCGAAATCTGCTTTTTTTGTGCCAAATAAGAAGCGTATTACTTAATGGTAAGTGATCACAAACGCCCAAGAACATCCACAACACCGAAGGAAGTGCCTTACCAACCTTTAAGGAAGGAGCACGCTCTTTCCTCGAAGGACTCTAAGTCGTTGCTGTAACTACAACCCAGGGATACACGAACGTTAACACATTCTGATATGAGACACGGCTTAAATCAACTACGTCCAGATGCATGGTAGTCAACTAGGGACAAAACCAACGTAACCTCACAAATTTGTCGATATGTAGTTTGTTGCGGTCTCAATTTACCCTCAGTTTATCATACAACTAGTGAGATTATAAACTGACTATATTTACAATCTGACGGTAACAATTATGTCACAACGAGTGAGACGCTTGATCGTCTCCTTCTTCGATTAAAAACACACAATCATATCCACACATACACACAAACGCGAATTTTAATGAAGATGAATGTAATATGATAATATACATGAAAATAATGTATTCGAGGTCTGAGGTCAGCAAATAGCTTAGGTATGGTTCGGGATCTATTAGTTTCTCGAGGTCCAAAATAAAATGTAACGGCTTTTAAAAGTATGAAAATAGTTACATAAAAATACTATTACCTGGCTGCGGCTTCGCACGCATTCTTTTCTCATTTTCCTTACTGATAAATCTAGTAATAAATAAGGCCTATGTCATTCAGGAATAATGTAGAATCCTAATGGTGAAAGAATTTTTCAAATCGGTCAAGTAGTTTTTGAGTTTAATAGCGACAAACACACAAAAACACAAATTTTTCCTCTTTATTAGAGTAGATTACTTAAATTAATATGATACATTTAACAATATTTGGCGGTAGGAATTATAAACTCCCGCCTATTGCCGACCCCTGGTCGAGCTAAGAATATTATACAAACTGTTTTAATCACATTATTTTAATTATACCAAACACAAGTGATTTTGTCGCAGATATTGTAAAATAACAGTATACGATCGTCGTGTGACCTTTTTTTGAACGGAAACATTTTTTAGTTGGAATTTATACTGAGATAAGGATAATATCTGTGCGCCATATTATATACTAAAGCTTTTCTATTGATTTGATCATCCTCTATATATATAAAAGAACAAACTGACAGACTGATATACCAACGCACAGCCCAAACTACTGGGCCTAGAGACTTGAAGTTTTGTACTGTGATTTCTGTTATTACGTAGGTGAGCAGTAAAAAAGGGATTTTTCTAAATGCATACCATAAAGGTCTTAAGTAGGGGATGAAAATTTGTTTGGAGAAAGAAGAGAATTTAAATCCGATGTAAGTTAACATCATCAGTCTTAAATTTATATGAAATAGGGTTCAACTTAGGCTGGATATAGTCGGTTAAACTAAATTGCACGGCGAGTGAAACCGCGGGGCTAACCTTGTTTTTTTTTTTTATATAATCACACGACACGACTTGTATTTTATTATTACATATATATATTTTTTTATTACATATATTTATTAACGTAATAGGATTTTAAATTGACAAATGTATTTGCTTTAACATTACGGTGCGTCAGTTCATTTTAATGAATTATGTCGCAACGCAAATAACTATTATATTTTTTACGCGATTGGCAACAGAACACTTCTTAGTTATTAAATAGTTGGCTACAGACTTCCGTAAACTAATTATTAATATCATGAACTGATCGAATACAGATTGTATAAAATTGATCTTTAAATGATTAGCTTAAGTATGTTCACTTTTGTATCTATTTTATGCGATAAACAAAAATAAATATATCTACTTCAGTCAATTTGAATATGTCAAAAATATCATGTGGAATAAAAGGGGAGAGTAAGACAAAAAATATTACACTAGCTAGGTGCCCGGCGTCGCTCTGATGAATTTCAATAATCATCGATACCAATAAAAATGTTAAATGTTCCTTCCGAATATATTTTTATGGTACGAATAGATGGCAAACGAACACGCGGTTCACGCAATAGGCATCTGCAATAAGGTAATGAGTGTCAGGATCGTTACCTACCTATAGTAGACAGTGACAGACAGACAGGACAGACAAGTTTAGAAGACACTGACACTAGAGTACTCATTATTTCTTAACGATTTACATACACTGTATTTAGTATGCTTGCATAACTAGCATACCAACTGATGTTAAGTGTCGATGCGGTCTGTGTGAAACAAAGAAAGTAGATGCACTAGTTTCGCAACAGTCTATTCACTATTCTCTTGAAGGTACCCACGTAATAATTGGAAGGAGACACTGACTCTGGCAACTTGTTCCAATCTCAATACGCACGATGAAGGAAGATTCGAAGCGAAGTTAGGAATAGAGACATGACACGAGTAAGTGAATGGATCTCTCCGATTGTGGCAGGGCCTATGTGTGCCAAATAAGGCGCGTCTGGCGAACAACCGAGAATCCGTGTCACGCAATAAGGAAGTGAAAGTTTGCAAAACAGTTTAATAGGACTTCATTTACAACTTTTAACACAAACGAGATAGGCAGAGATATCGAGCTATCAATTTTCAATTGAGGTTACTAGCCTGACATCAATCTCCGTACCTTCCAGTACCAGTAGACTTGTAAAGAAACTGTTGTTATATTTAAAATAAAGAAGAATCTGACTGACTGACTGACATATCAACGTACAGTGCAAATACTACGCCTAGAGACTAGAAACTTTGCACAGACATTCATATTATTACGAAGAAGAATTTAGAAAAAGTAGGGGATGAAAGTTTGCATGAAGAAATATTTGTTATCCAATGTAAGTTTATAGGGATGGACAAATCGGCGGGATCGAAGATTACGTTGAGGTCAAATTGTTGGACGAATTTACAGACCCCAGGTTAAATCAATACCAACGCTTCGCAAACTTTGATGTCTACAAATTCAGTTTATTTGGGATAAAAGATACTCTTTTCCATTCATTATAACTTGAAAATCTAGATTCAAAACCTTACCATCGGCTAAAAGAAAGTTAGAAGTTTCTAGACCAGAGTGTGAAGAAGATAGGCAGATATATCAAACACACTTGCGCGAAAGGGACGAATGAATGTTCCAACGACGCGCCTGTCTAAACTTAACTTTCTTACTTAAAATTTCCTTATAATACTTATAATAATAGTGAATTAAAAATGAACCTTATCACAATGAAAGAAAGCCTATCTTCTAAAAAAAAACTAATACCATATTCAAAAAGATACATGTCTTAATGACCCATTATTATGAAAGAAGAGATGGTAAATCAAATGGGCCAACCCTCCTCGGGAATAATATTAGTTATACTTAAGTCTGATCAAAGACAATTCCGTTGCCGAAAACGTCGCGAGGACTGTTATTGGTCGGGAGCATCCCTTCTCGTCAGGTTCGTCATTAGCTGATCGGCATTCATCTCTTCTGTGATAATAAACCCGCGCTAATTTACATTCCTGTAGATTTTAATTTGGCAACCTATTCAGGAAAAATCAAGATCCTCTGCATCAAATATTACAATATTACAAGATCAAACCAGACAATAGCAGGAATATATAAGCCTATTTTTCTTTTACAGATCTATTGCTTGTCAGAGGAAGATGATAAATAAACTGGCAAAGGGGTGAAGTTAGAATCGGTCAAAATGTCAGAGGCAATAGAGAAACGGAAACAGAAGATGTCGCCGTTCTTTAGACAGGTTAGAAAGAGTTATAAATTTTATGCGTTTAATATTGTTACAGTGGTAGAGCCCGCAACAATTACATCTGTTGCACGAACGGGCCAGCTCGACCGGTGAAATACCACGACTTCACAGAAGACAGGCGTAGCGTCGAAGCATTCTGTGTTTTACTTGATGAATGAGGTGTGGGAGTCCTAATTCCGGCCCTCCTCATAGAAATTCCCTTATTATAAAGAGATGGGAAGAGAAAGAAGATTTGACCGAGGGGATGGATAGAATTTTTTTTCTGTTTATTGCCTTCTCTGTTCATAGGTAGGCAATAAATCTGCAACTCATTAGCTTGGTGCAGAGCCTATGGGTAGCGGTCACTCAACATCTTGTCACAAGCTCAGCCTAAGAGTTTGGATGTTTATTGATAAGTAATGCTCATAGAACATCTGTCTGGTTTCCGGCAGGTGGTGGCCGTGAGCGGCGTGGTGCTGTACATGATCGGCACGGGCGCCAACATCGCGTATCCGGGCGTGCTGCTGCAACAGCTGCGGCTGCCGGGCTCCGCCATGCGCCTCACTCCAGACCACGAGTCCTGGATAGGTACGTCATAACACAATCACTGTTACAAGTATTGTTATAGACGTTCGTAAACTAAACACCTACATACAAAGTTATAATTATTTCAAATGAATCTAATCTAAAGCTAAAATAAAAACCCTATGTACTAAATATCTATTATATATATAAAAAAGGTATGCGTTATTTATTTTTTTAGCCAAAACATCACAGAGATTGCGATTGTAGGTTGTAGCTCCAACCTTCCCTCCGTCATTACGGTGGTTGCATGTATGTATGAGATGGTCTCAGTAGTGTATAAGAGAAATATCGAGAAATATCTCGATAGTGTATTACTATTTTAAATTATTCTGGAATGATCTATGCGAAGCGAAAGTAAGCGAAGTGGATATTTGCGGCTAGTATGGTAATAAATGTGTTTGATGTCTTGATGAATACGTGGAAAGAATACGATATTGTCGTACGCAGTATGATATTAATCATACTGCGTAATCCAACAAAATACAAATCCTTGACATTTACTAAGTCTTTAGTAAGTCTTGTACACAACTTACTAACTTACTCCAGCATTTGATTTGTTGATTCACGTTTATCCAAATTATAGTATTCAATGTCAAGAAATGGCAGAGTATCTTTATGTATAGAAAACGTCGCGATGTTTGTCCGATATAAACTCCGAAACCACTAAACCGATCGTAATTAAACTCGGTTACTATGTGTAATTTGCTCCAACTAAAACAACGGTCAAATCGAACTCGAGTCTTACATTCTGTTGTACGTTCAACATAAACTTGATATCTAAAATCGCTAACGAGTTACGCAAAGGTTTAACCGAATTTGATTTTTACGATTTAACAGTATTGGCCTCAGATTTATCTCGGAAACCCACTTGTGATTTGTCATAGTCTAAATTATCTAGCATATAATCTAAGTCCCGATCAAATAACAGATGAGGGTATAAATTTCTTACGCCGTATTTTTGACCAATAGTGTTTTCGACTCTATATTTAAATAACCCAACACTGTAAGACGTCCTTCAAAAACAGCGAATGACATCCAATCGACTATCATTACAGGGAATTATAAAACAAATTACTAACGCATTTGCCAGGTATCATTATAGAATATGTAATTCTATGTAAAGGTCGTTATTATCCGCCACGTTTCGCCGTCGTGTGCCTCTAATGACACTTTGACTAAATGTGGATTGTGACCTTAAAAAAAAAAACTAAATTAAAACTCGACCTTGATGTTTGCGGTACGGAAGATGACATCATTTTGGTTATCCACACGTTTTAATCTCCTAAAATTTGGCGAACGAAGTTTTGTATTCGTTTTTTAAAGGCAAAAGCCAGCCTCTGTTTACATTTTCGAAACTAACCAGGTTCGCCGTTGACAGGGTTGCATCTGGAGCGGATGATCTGCTTCCACCTGTTTCTATCCATAACATCTCTTACGACCGTGTAGAATTTGGAGGACGAAAGCTGGTCTTCAACTTGATTGGTCAATCTCGTTGACAAGCAGCCGTGCGGTCTTTTGCCTTCAGTGATGCTACCTATAATTAGTTTTTCCAAACTTTTGTACCCTCTGCGCATTGTGTGACCGAAGTACGAAAGAACGCATTGGAGCGTTTCTCATTCCAAGATATTCTTAAAAATCGCCTTCAGCAACATATTTCGAATGCATCAATCCTTTGTCTTTCTCGAGCTGGGATTGTCCACGTTTCTAATACATACAGGAAGATGGGATATACCAGGGCTCGTAGTAAACTGATTTTGATTTTGATACCAATTCCTCTTTTCTTCCAGATGTTGGGGATAATTTAATGGGAATAATTTGTGGGAAATAAGATTCAAGTTCGTTGATGTTTGGGATTATAACTTCCCTGAGGTGCAACTATTGCGGACGTTTAAGCAGAAAATATGAGAAGAAAAGTGACAACATGTGCATGCCTTGCAAGGAAACATTTAAACGTGGTTGCTCAGTCACAAAATAAGTATGCAGTGTGCTAGGAGCGACCATCTTTTACAGTTTCATCTGATTCGAAGACTGATCCATCCGTCCACTCAAAAATATGTCTTCATGAATGAATGAAAAATAACTATTCAATACTTTATTTTCCAGCTTCGATCCTGGGTCTGGCTCTGATCTCCGGTATCGTGGTGGCGCCATTCAGCCTGCAGAAGCTAGGGCGTAAGCTGACCAACCAGCTCAGCACGCTGCCAGCCATGGCGGGCTGGGCGCTACTAGTGGCGGCCAAGGGACCGGCGGCCTTGCTAACTAGTCGTTCCTTGCAGGTAAAACTTTAGTCCATAACAACCCTGGATTAGTTATTTTTAGTACTTTCTGAAAAGAACGACAGTCACACAAGCTTAACTTAAATTATAAGAACTTGTGAGATAATCTTTTTAATGCATCTTCATCCTCAACATCATCATCAGCCTGTACTAATTCACTGCTGGACATGCCTCTTCCCTGTCACATCAGTCTTTCCGTTTTTATGCCAATCGCATCCACGTCCTGCCCTGCACCCGAACCTGGTCTCTTTGCTTCCCGAGGCCACCACTCCGTCACTGCCTTAATTCACCTGCCATCAGTCTAGCCTATTTTAATTATGACCTTCCTTTGGCACAATCGCGAACTTTATCTTGTACTGTTGTATATAAGTTTTTAGCTAAGTTATTTTATTAACAAAAATAATTCCAAGCGTCAATAAATTTACATTATGCTGTATGTCTCCTATTCCAGGGTTTCGCAATGGGTCTCCAAGCAGCGGCAGCGCCAGTCACCATCGCGGAGTACTCCTCGCCGAAGTACCGCGGCGCGTTTCTCGCTACCATAGCCTTCTCCTTCGCGACCGGCATGCTGGTGGCCCACATCTTCGGCACCCTGCTGTACTGGAGGACAGCCGCCGTCGCCTGCGGGAGTTTCTACGCCGTATCCCTCATCTTAATCTCCATATCACCAGAAACACCACCATACCTAGCCTCCAAAGGCAAAAACAACGAATGTCGCAAATCCTTCAGATGGTTCCGAGGCGACGACGAGAACTCCGAAAAAGAACTAGAAGTTCTACTCAACAGTCAGAAAAAGAAGTTCACACCGAAAGTGGCACAGTTCACTTTCTATCGACAGATGATCACGAAACCCGAATTCTATAAGCCGACGGTGATCATGATGTTCATGTTTGTTCTTTTCCAAATATCCGGCATGACCGTCGTGCCCTCGTACACTGTACCCATGATGGAGGAGGTATCGGGTGGAACCATAGAGGCCTACACGAGCATGCTGATGGTGGACGTGGTTAGGTTTGTCACGGCAGTTATAGCCTGCGTCGTAGTAAACAAACTGCCAAGAAGAACGGTTCTTTTCGTGGGCATCGTTATCAGCGTTGTATCTCTCCTAACTGCCGCTTTGCTCCTTTACCTTAGAGATCTGGGCTACATACCAGAAGAATACAAATGGATCCCCGTTGTGCCAACTCTCTTCTACATCTTTGGCAAAACGCTTGGTATCCTGCCCATACCTTGGGCGATCGCCGGCGAAATTTTCCCGTTGGCATACAGAAGTATCGGCAGCGGTATTTCTGGTATGTTCCTGTCGGTGATGTTCTTCGTCGTTGTGAAGACCGCGCCCACTTCCTTCAGGCAGATCGGAATTAATGGAACATTTTGCGTCTACGGGATCTGCATCGCTATTTGTGGAGTTTTCTTGTTCTTCTTGCTTCCGGAAACCAAAGGGAAGACGCTGTACGAGATCGAATGCCACTTTAGGGGGGAGGAGGGAAAGATGGAAGTGTGCGAGAAGGATATCATGCTGGAATTGCGGAAGGTGGAGGAGGGTTGAGGGGGCGAACTGAAAAAAGAGGAAATGCTTTCCAGCTCGAGAGCTGGCCCCGATGGCAGGTGAAGTTTAAATCGGCTAATTGTATTTGTATTATGTAGTAGAACAATGAGTCTTTTGACAGCGACCTCTGTGAGCGGCTGGATAATGGCCGCTGAAACACAGGATGCAACGCGTCTCCCTTTGTACCGCTGTTTAAAGACTTTTTGTCTAACCTAGAATATAATGGTGACAGCTAAATAATATGTTACTCTGTAAAAGTTTATTTTAATAAAGATTCATTTACATGAACTCTGTTGACAAGATTTTTGATCTTAAATTATCCATGAATAATACGAGAATGTCGTGAAAAGTTGTTGTTGTTAAAGAAGATATAGATACAGAGACAAAAGATAAAAGATAAAAATTAGATAAGAACTAAAAAATATAAAAATAAATTCGAATATTCCCTACCGTTTGTCTCGAAACAATTAAATCTATTTGCTTTTCCGGCATTGAGTTTGAATTCAATAATTAATATAAAGATAAAAATTATTAATAAGATATGGTACTAATCTAATTTGGATCGCGACAAATGGAAACCCATAATCTCTGCCTACCCCTCTGAGTTACGGGCGTGAGCGTATATTTATTTTATATGATACTATAAAATATTAATACTTAAATAAATATGTCAATAATCTTATTTCAAATACAAAAGTAAAAACAACAATTTGAAATTACATAAATATTTTATTTATAACACCAACAACAATATCACCAGACACTTCATCGTTAATGAGAAAATAGACAGTTGACATTTTTTAAATAAATAACCTCAAAGGAATTATGTATATTCTATTTTACTCACAGCCTTAATTTACACTACATATGCTACAACATATAAACAGTTACAATGATATGAACTACCTTCAATAAATACATGTTTACTAATTCATACAATAAATTCTACAGATTTTCCTACACATGTAGCCATAACTTGCCACTTAAATCTGTTTCTCTATGTAACACAAACTTATAAGCCCTGGAAAGAACAATAAAATGTTTATTTACCTAGATTTTCTAAAGGAAACGTTTGGACTATTGGCACAGTTTGTTAGAGGTGGGTGGGTTAAAAGTTGGGTTTGAGAACACCCTAAATTTAAATCCGCAACGGTAACCTGACATACACGTTATTTATTTCGAGGCGTCTAAAGTCCTGATTACTAACTTCATTTTATATCAAACGCACTGAAAGTCAATCAGGTGTAGTAGAAC
>JWHW01025460.1:0-15507 GCA_000931545.1 Papilio glaucus | reverse complement strand
AATGTTGGCAAAAAAAAATTAAGTGATATCCGGATACTAATAAAAATTTATATCGAAGTCCAGAAAAAAATTGACTTTCAAATATATAAAACTAAGTCAAGTTATATAAAAATATATAAATTAATATGTTTGTCTAACATTATAAATATTTGGCGATCCAAGTTTTCGACCTAGGGTCCAAACTGTTGCCGACCCCTGTTCTAATCCATATAAAAGGTTCACTAGCCCAAGTTTAAATAGCTACTTATATTTTATAAAAAAATATTGAAGTAAGTAAAATTGTTAATTGCGTAATAACTATAATTAAATAATATAAGTCTCCTAAAATCTATTTATTATCAATTTCATTAATATTAGTTATCTGTTCAGGAATTATCGCATTATAACAGATTAGGGTAAATAGATTGAGATATACCACATATTATTTGATGAATAAAATAATAAATTTAAGTTCGCGCCAAAATTTGACATTTATTTTTTTATACAATTGACAGTTAACATAACCTCTTTAAAAGACCACAAATAATTATCGATACATTTTAACATAATTTATTATTATAACTTATTCAATCGAAATACGTAAGAATAAAACGAAATTTTAAAATGAATATAACCTAAACACTCACCTGCCGTATAAACGGCATATATTTTGACTCGACCTTACTCATTTTCGTGCACTAACGAACTGTCACACTTGAACCATAATCTGTATTTCTGTCTTTGCTTAGTTCTAGCTCCGTCCAGCCTAACCCGCCGATGTTTTGTGGCTAGTGTCCGTATCTCAAGTCTTGAATGATAACCAAACGATAGAATAGTGAGAGATTAGATTAATTGCCATGTGTTCTTTTTATATCAATGCAATGATAACTTGTGCGCAGTGACGCAAGCATATCGGATGATTTTGACATTGAAAAATGGAAAAAAATACTCAAAAAAATAGTTTCTATCTTTTTATACGACAATTAGGGCATAATATAAAAATAACAGATTAGAAACAGACATAACTAACTAATAGTTACAGAAATAACTAATTCTAGATTATTTGCTTTAAAAAGTTGCGTCTGGCGATCAGTAAAAAGTGTTGTGTCCCGGAATCAAATAGGAAAATACGAGTTGCGTACCGTGGTCAGAATTTCACCTGAAAGTTACATCCGACTATGGTCGCCTGTTCTGTCCGTTTCGGAATACCTATGTACCGGGAACCGTAGCCTTTATGCTATTCCAGATTGTAATCTATCTCTATGCCATATATCATCCAGATCCGTTCAGTCGTTTTTTGCGTAAAAGAATAACAAAGATCCATTCATAAATCCAGACTTATAAACTTTCGCATTTATAATATTAGTAGGATTAAGGTTGAAAATGAGTAGGGATTAGATTTTTTAAAAAATTTAAAAAAGTAAAAGGATTCGAGAACTTTCGGCCTCATCGACCATCCGTTCTGTGATCTATGTAATATCATTTAAGGTGAAACTGGAATAGTTATCTTGTGGAATGTTCGAGCCGACCCATCCACGTGATGGCTGTTGCTATCCGATTGCACAGAAGAAACCAGATCAACGCATTTATCGACAATTAATCCAACAATAATGATGTAAGCCAGCTACCAGTTTTTAATTTTATTGACAAATTGAGGCAAGATAACAAAACTTTTATCAGCGAATTATTTTCAAATCTACGCCCGATACCACCACAGCAATAATTCGAATAAATTAATGTGAGACCCGTGTCTGATGACGTCACAGCGGCATCATGTACAGTGTATGAAAAAGTTTACGTCGTGTTATAAGGGATCGTTACCTCATCTATCATATCGTTTCTATCTCATCGATGAAGCCGTGGAACTGGTGGTCAGTATGAACAAAAACTGAACAAAACAACATTTTTCAATTTCAATCAACATTGATCGAAGGTCATGAAGGTCCTTAAAAAATAAAACCACTTAATTAACGTAACTTATGTATCTTTTATTTATAACAGAGCATGATTACAGGCGGTTACTAAACTAAATTACCAGTCTTCAATAATACAAACTTAAAAATATATCACAGATTATTAAACAAACTGATTGTATAATAAATGTTTCTGATTTAATCCACTTCCTCCACCGTGGGACCACCATGGTGCTGGTATCCATACATGCCGCCTGGCATACCTCCGGGCATGCCGCCTGGCATACCTCCAGGCATACCTCCGGGCATGCCACCTGGCATACCTCCGGGGATACCTCCGGGCATGCCGCCTGGCATACCTCCGGGCATGCCGCCTGGCATACCTCCGGGCATGCCGCCTGGCATACCTCCGGGCATGCCGCCTTGCATACCTCCCGCTTGACTGTGTCCGCCGTGCATCTTGGTCATGATAGGTGAGCAGAGGCGCTGCAGCTGCTGCAGCCGGTGCTCGTACTCCTCGCGCTCGGCCAGCGTGTTGTTGTCCAGCCACTTGAGCGCGTCGTCGCACTCGCGCCGCGCCGTGCTCTTGTCGTCCTCGCTCAGCTTGTCTCCCGCCTCGTCCACCGCCTGCTTCACGCTGAACACGTACGCCTCCAGTTGGTTGCGGGCGGCGACCCTCTGCCGCTGCTTCTCGTCTTCTTCTCTGTAGCGTTCCGCTTCGGATAGCATACGGTCAATGTCGGCTTGCGACAGCCGCCCTTTGTCGTTTTTGATCACGATGTTCTTGCTGCGGCCCGTGCTGTTCTCTTTGGCCGACACATTCAGGATGCCGTTGGCGTCCAGATCGAAGGTCACATCTATCTTGGGCACGCCGCGCGGCGCCGGTGGTATGCCTGTCAAGTCGAACGTGCCCAGCAGGTTGTTATCCTTGGTCATCGCACGCTCACCCTCGTACACCTGGATGGTGACCGCTGGCTGGTTGTCAGAGTACGTGGTGAAGGTCTGGCTCTGCTTGCACGGGATCTTAGAGTTCCGCTCGACGATCTTGGTCATGACTCCACCGGCAGTCTCGATGCCGAGCGAAAGTGGCGCCACGTCCACAAGCAGCACGTCTTGTATCTTGGAATCCGTCTCGCCGCTGAGAATGGCGGCCTGCACGGCAGCGCCGTATGCGACAGCTTCGTCGGGGTTGATGGACAGGTTGAGCTTCTTGCCGCAGAAGAAGTTCTGCAGCAAGCTCTGTACCTTCGGGATGCGGGTGGAGCCGCCCACAAGCACGACGTCATGGATCTGACTCTTGTCCATCTTGGCATCTTTAAGCGCCTTCTCAACGGGTTCCAGGGTGCCGCGGAACAGGTCCGAGTTGAGCTCCTCGAAGCGGGCGCGGGAGACGCGCGTGTAGAAGTCGATACCTTCATAGAGCGCGTCGATTTCGATGGTAGCCTCGGTGCTGGACGATAGCGTGCGCTTAGCGCGCTCGGCAGCGGTGCGGAGGCGGCGTAACGCTCGCGGGTTCATACGCAAATCCTTCTTGTACTTGCGCTTGAACTCGTCTGCGAGGTGGTTCACTAGTCTGTTGTCGAAGTCCTCGCCTCCCAGGTGCGTGTCGCCGGCCGTCGCTTTCACTTCGAACAAAGAGCCCTCGTCGATGGTCAGGATCGATACGTCGAATGTACCTCCACCGAGGTCGAATATCAGGACGTTGCGCTCGCCCTTCAGGTTCTTGTCCAAGCCGTAAGCCAGCGCTGCTGCCGTGGGCTCGTTGATGATACGCAACACGTTCAGTCCGGCGATGGCGCCCGCGTCCTTAGTGGCCTGGCGCTGCGAATCGTTGAAGTACGCCGGAACTGTGATGACAGCCTCCCGCACTGTGCTGCCGAGGTATGCCTCCGCCGTCTCCTTCATCTTCGTCAGCACCATGCTGCTGATCTCCTCCGGCGCGAACCTCTTCCTCTCGCCCTTGAACTCCACCTCGATTTTGGGTTTTCCGCACTCGTTGATCACTTTGAACGGCCAATGTTTCATGTCTTGCTGGATCTTGGGGTCGTCAAACTTGCGTCCGATCAGCCGCTTGGCGTCGAACACTGTGTTGTTGGGGTTGAGGGCCACCTGGTTCTTCGCCGCATCGCCGATCAGCCGCTCCGTGTCGGTAAACGCTACATACGATGGTGTGGTCCTGTTGCCTTGGTCGTTGGCGATGATCTCCACATTGCCATGTTGCCATACTCCGACGCACGAATACGTTGTTCCCAGATCGATTCCAATAGCAGGCATTTTATACAAATTAATTCACTTCTTGTGTACGCACAATAATATTAAACTGCTCGCAAAACAACTTCGGTATACACCGAACTCTTCTCTTCGTCCTCTTTGTATCGCGTTTCAAATAATACTGATTTCCCGCGCCGGCCGCTGTGCTTTTATATTGAACAAATAGAATTCTCGAAACGTCGCGTAGCTGCGAGAATCAGCCAATAACAAAACAGCTCTCGCGGAATGTTCTGGTTTGACGTCAACAACGATCAAAAACAGTGAGCTAGAAAGAGATAGCTTGAGTTACGTCAAGAATTTAGGTCGTTGGGATACCATATACAAATATTTTACAATAAATTTGGGAATATTTCGAAGAAAAAGTAATGTTTTTTATTAAACTTAGGACGAGAAAAAAAGCTTTGAGACTTCATATTATTTGTATTGTTCATATGTTTGATCTTATTTTCGTCGTAATTGCGAATATTTGAGAGTGACATTTAACTAATTTTAAAATTATGTCATTAACCCATTAAAAGTTTTCAATATAAATTAAACAAAATAACAATGACACTAAAATGTTAAATTACATATGCTTTGATGTGGCAGCCATGGTGTATCGCTGTGGTAATAATCCATCAGACTTTTTTTGTGTTGCGTTTGAAAATAAATTTAAAATGTGAACATATTTTAATAATTGATCCGTGAAATCCGCATAATTAAGTAATTCATAATTATTTTAATCACCAGATGCATATAATGCAAATTATATTTATTTATTTCATTTCAAAAAGGTATATGGAATATTAAATTATACTTAATGCAAATCGAATGGGGAAATTTGAAATTTTGTGTAGCCAAGCCATGGAACAGTCTAGAACATTCGCGAATCGTGAACATTCGTGAACCGTGCGAGTAGAGTCTCAGTGTGCGATAGAGATAAACATATGTCCACTTATGACATAAAAAATACTTTTTATAAGTCCAAGGTACGACTAGAAATTTCAACGGATTTAAATTTTTGCTCATGAGCAAAAATTTTTATAACTTTGCTGTGTTGTTAAAATGTCTTTTGAAAATAATTGCAAATATTAAGAATAATTACATTTATGACACCATCAGTGAAATATAGATGGCGCTATTAAAAATCACTTCCGGATAAAAGTAGAACAGATAACATAAATCAAAATTAAGAACACACCAAATTACCCTGACAGCAAATTGTCTTTTTTTATGGAATAAGGTGGCAAACGAGCAAGCGGATCACCTGATGTTAAGTGAACGCTACCCATAGACATCCGCAAAAAGCACATGTATTGCAAATGTGTTGCCTACCTTTAATGAACAGTGGAGGGCATAGACAGGAATCAGGATATTTCCTATTCCCCATTAACCCCTCCCCGTCCAATCCTCATCTCGTTCCCATCCTATCCTTATGAGGAAATGGTGGGAACGGGAAGAGGACTGAAATTAGGCCAATCAATAGTCTAAATTTTAAATTCTAGAACGTCGTTCGAAAATAATCCATCGTGACGCCAACTGTCATTATTAGTAACAAAGATATCTGATATTAATGATAGAGGTATATAAGTTTATGGTTAGAAAATTCGTTCTCTAATGTTTTTTTTTTCAACCATCTAATCTTCAAAATCCAACCTGTGACGCTCGAGGATGTTCAAGTTTATCATCGTCGGCACCCGTGCCATTATGACTGGCTTCGTTTTTTAAATATTCTTCAATAAATTTTAAGTTTGTCTGATCCGTCGTTTTTTGACATTTTTAAAATGTAGTTTTGATAAATAAAAAATAAAAATTTCGCCTTTCCAAAAACACGATAAATTTGAAATGAAAAAGTTGCAAATGAAACAAGATGTTGAATGGCAAGTCCTGCCCACTTATAGGAAAAATAGAATAAATCTTATTTTACTACTTTATCTGTGCACTAAGTTTTAACTTGATACTTAATGATGATTGCAGTGGTCTCGAAAATAAAAATGGGGAATCGGTAGGGTTGCCAAGTAAAATCGGTGTATTTGGACCAAAAGTCGGTAATGACCAAAAAACAACTTAAACATTGATCAATCCTCTTTACTTGAAACAAGAATGTTTTTTACTCACTAGCGATACCAGCCTTTTTTATGTTACCAACTGATGTTAAGTGAACAAGAAGTAAGCAACAAGCAAATCGCTAGTCGCAGAGGCGTTGTATACCTTTTATGGCCAGAGGTAGACGGGAAAAAGAATGTTTACTTTACCTATTTACCATCCCCTCCTCTTCAAATCCTCTTCCCTTTCTTCCTAATAAGGAAAGGATGGGAAAGGGAGGAGGACAGAAATCGGGCCTCCGGCACCTCATTCATCAGACGAAACGCAGAATATTTCTACTTCACGCCTGTCTTCTGTGAGGTCATGGTATTTCACCAGTCGAGGCGGTCCATTCGAGCAACAGATGTTGTTATTGCGCACTCTACTACTGTTAAAACAAGATCCTAATTAAAGGTCATTTATACCAGTCTAAATTATAATAGAACAACGAAATTTTTTTGATGAAATCGCTGTAAACGAGAAAGGAATAGGGATTCCACCTTCATAATTGTAATACGGTCACATGATTATGTATAAAATAAAGAGAGAATCATTACATTAACAAAAATCATTCTATTTCGGTGTTTCGTTAGAACAAGAGCCAAATCGGTAGAAATACTGAAAAATCGGTAGGGTAGAATTCGTGACCACTGGTTGATGGGTAAACTAAACATTCAAACCATACACACAATAGCTTTCTAATTTACCCAATAGATGGCGAATTAATTGCATTTTGTATCAATAAAAATGTCTGATAAAGCGCCATCACAATCTATTAGTAAAATCAAACATGTGTGACCATAATAAATAAATTTTTACTTAAAAAAAATACTGCCTATCTTTTCCAACAAAATTATAAGTACATCAACAATCACCATTGCCTTTATAACGTTTACTGCTCAATACTATATGTTAATTTTTAGATGTCATACTGCCATCTAGTGGTTGACAAAATAAGGTTTTTGCATTAATGTCTTGTTAGTTTAGTCGTAATGTAACTTTTACACTAAAGGTGGCGTCTAAATTATTTAAACCAAAGTGTAAAAACTAATCGCGATAAGAATGTACACAATATATAAACTACAAAGTTGACTTACATACCTATAGAATTAAGAAAAATATAGCTTCACTTATTGTGGCACCAATTATTGAAGTAAAATGCGTGAAGCCTCTAACAAAATAAAATAGTCTAATATAAATAACCTATTAACTTTAGCCATAAGTGAACACGTTCCATGACGCTGCATTAATCATTTAAAGATGGAAAAAGGCATATGATGATCAATGTTGACCGATGCGATATGTAAGCATTTAGATTAATTTCATCATAATGCATAAACTTTCGATAATATGTATTACTTTCCTTATTTTCTACATCATAACACAGATACTCAACTTTGGAAATTGATGATTGGGAACATCTAGATGGCGCCACACTACTGGGGAGTAGTGCTAGCATTGATAGACATAAATGACACATTTATGGGCGTAATAATGCGGTGATGAAATAAATGTCTAAATAGGAATTCTATTTGCCTTATGAATTTACCATGTAAAGTGCTTTTAAGTTTTAACTTTAAAGAAAAGATAGGAATTGGAAACATTTCAAAAATTAATTGGTCTCAAACATTATTTCTAAATAAAAATTAGTAAATTGCATAAGACTAAACTTGTACATATTCGTAGTAAGTGAAACACAAAAGTTTATAAAAATATTATTTTATTAACAAAATAAGCTGCAATCCTTAGAATAAATATCAGTCTTAACACAATTGTCTGTTATATCACGTTTTAAACCACATTTAGTTGAAATCAATCGGTTCAATCTACTTCTTCGACGGTGGGTCCTTCGCGCTGTCCACCTGGCATACCTCCCCCCTGGGCTTGTCCGCCATGCATCTTAGTCATGATGGGCGAGCATAGCCGCTGCAGCTGCTGCAGCCTGTGCTCGTACTCCTCGCGCTCAGCCAGCGTGTTGTTGTCCAGCCACTTGAGCGCGTCGTCGCACTCGCGCCGCGCCGTGCTCTTGTCCTCCTCGCTCAGCTTGTCTCCCGCCTCGTCCACCGCCTGCTTCACGCTGAACACGTACGCCTCCAGCTGGTTGCGGGCGGCGACCCTCTGCCGCTGTTTCTCGTCTTCTTCTCTGTAGCGCTCAGCCTCGGATAGCATACGGTCGATGTCGGCTTGCGACAGCCGCCCTTTGTCGTTTTTGATCACGATGTTCTTGCTGCGGCCCGTGCTGTTCTCCTTGGCAGACACGTTCAGAATGCCGTTGGCGTCCAGGTCGAAGGTCACATCTATCTTGGGCACGCCGCGCGGCGCCGGCGGGATACCGGTCAAATCGAATGTGCCCAGCAGGTTATTGTCTTTGGTCATCGCACGCTCGCCCTCGTACACCTGGATGGTAACCGCTGGCTGGTTGTCAGAGTACGTGGTGAAGGTCTGGCTCTGCTTGCACGGGATCTTGGAGTTGCGCTCGACGATTTTGGTCATGACTCCGCCGGCAGTCTCGATGCCGAGCGAAAGTGGCGCCACGTCCACAAGCAGCACGTCTTGTATCTTGGAATCCTTCTCGCCACTGAGAATGGCGGCCTGCACGGCAGCGCCGTATGCGACAGCTTCGTCAGGGTTGATGGACAAGTTGAGCTTTTTCCCGCAGAAGAAGTTCTGCAGTAAGCTCTGCACCTTCGGGATGCGGGTGGAGCCGCCCACGAGCACGACGTCGTGGATCTGACTCTTGTCCATCTTGGCATCCTTGAGCGCTTTTTCGACGGGTTCCAGGGTGTTGCGGAACAAGTCCGAGTTGAGCTCCTCGAAGCGGGCGCGGGAGACGCGCGTGTAGAAGTCGATGCCTTCATAGAGTGCGTCGATCTCGATGGTTGCCTCGGTGCTGGACGACAGCGTGCGCTTGGCGCGCTCGGCGGCGGTGCGGAGACGACGCAAGGCGCGCGGATTCATACGCAAATCCTTCTTGTACTTGCGCATGAACTCGTCTGCGAGGTGGTTCACGAGTCTGTTGTCGAAGTCCTCGCCTCCCAGATGCGTGTCGCCGGCCGTCGCTTTCACTTCGAACAAGGAGCCCTCGTCGATGCTCAGGATTGATACGTCGAATGTACCTCCACCGAGGTCGAATATCAGGACGTTGCGCTCGCCTTTCAGGTTCTTGTCCAAGCCGTAAGCCAACGCTGCGGCCGTGGGCTCGTTGATGATACGCAACACGTTCAGTCCGGCGATGGCGCCCGCGTCCTTGGTGGCCTGGCGCTGCGAGTCGTTGAAGTACGCCGGTACTGTAATGACTGCCTCCCGCACTGTGCTGCCGAGGTATGCCTCCGCCGTCTCCTTCATCTTCGTCAACACCATGCTGCTGATCTCCTCCGGAGCGAACCTCTTTCTCTCGCCCTTAAACTCCACCTCGATTTTGGGTTTTCCGCTCTCGTTGATCACTTTGAACGGCCAATGTTTCATGTCTTGCTGGATCTTGGGGTCGTCAAATTTGCGTCCTATCAGCCGCTTGGCGTCGAACACTGTGTTGTTGGGGTTGAGGGCCACCTGGTTCTTCGCCGCATCGCCGATCAACCGCTCCGTGTCAGTGAACGCGACGTAGGATGGTGTGGTCCTGTTGCCTTGGTCGTTGGCGATGATCTCCACATTGCCATGCTGCCACACTCCGACGCACGAATACGTTGTTCCAAGATCGATTCCAATAGCTGGCATTTTGTACAATTAATTCACTTCTTGTAGGCACAATAATATTAATCTGCTTGCAAAACAACTTCGGTAAACACCGAACGCTTTTCTCCGTCCTCTTAGTACTGTGTTTCAAATAATATTAAACTTCCCGCGCCAGCTACCGCGCTTTTATATTAAACGAATCAAAATCTAGAAACTTCAAGTCCTTGCAAAAACCAACCAATCAGGTGACAAACATTGTCGAACATTCTAGAACAGAATAAGGCCGACCAATGGCAACGCAGTGAACAAAAAAGGTTAGGACGGACTCAACACGCGACGTAGCCAAAGGGATGCCACATGCAAAGACTTTGCCAACTTGTTGGTAATCTTTGAACGTTTTTATGATCAGAATTTATTTTTTTGCCAAGTCTTTGAATAATGAAACGTATCATAACATATTTTGAAATGTTACATAAAATTGTAGATAGTTTTTATTAACATATAATTTTCCAGTACCCAAATACAAATTGTCCTATAAATATAAAAATATTAAATAGTAAAGATAGGAAAAGAATAAAAACCTGTTTTTAGTTTTTCTTCCTATTTTTATATATTATATTATTTTATATACAGTATATTAATATTTTTATTTATTTAGTAAGTACTTTTCTGATAAAAAAAATGTATACTGCTATTGTGAGAAACATAAAACTTTACAATTTTTATTTTAACATATTCATACTAATTCTCTGGAATAGATCAAGAAAGGTGGGCGAAATTATATAATGACTAATATTAAGCGATTACGTAGGTAGAAAATAACACGTTATTTTGGCAAGATAATGATATTAAATATAAACTTATTCTACAGTCGTATCGGTGTAAGATGTCACGTCGGAATCAAAGGGTTAAGGTTCGAAATGGTTAAAGTTAAGAGGTGCTAAAAGTATGGTTTGGCCGCCTTGAGCGTCAGGATTGACCCTCATTGCTTGCAAAATAGATTCTATGATGCGAAATAATTCTAAAATGCTAGCTACGCACCTCTAATCAAAATTTATTGATATCTCTGCACCTTCTCTCATGAGACACCATACTCCTGGAACGGAGCAGACTCGATGTATAATAAATATTTACATTACTTCATCCTTGTTTAATTAAACCCAAATGCCAGTGGTAGTGCCAACTTCATACTAATTTCCGTTATACAAATTGACTATAATAAATGTGGAATTTTGAATCAGTTTAAAAATATGACAAAAATGTAGTTTTAAAAGCGCTTAATTAAACGTACTTATAAGATTTTTTTATTAAAAAATACAATTTAAATAAAATAAGTATAAACATAGATACTTATTTTATTTAAATTGTATTTTTTAATAAAAAAAATAAAATAAAAGAAAGATAAAAGAACATGACATTTGAAAGTCGGAACAATGGCGTCGAACATTCGAGAACGTTCGTGAGAGCGTCATAAGGGCGGAGCCGCGGTATTGATCCAGCGGAGTCGCGAGCAACCAGGTCAATAGCGCTTCTAGAAATAACCGACCGAGTTCTGGAACTATCGCGTCTAAGCAACTTTATTTGCGTTGCAGTTGCATATAATTATATAGATGACGTGTTTTTAAACATTTTGATTGTTAATATGATAAATTAACGGCATAAATAAAGATAAGACAGAACATTGACATAAAGATTTTAATAAATTGATTTGATAAACTGAACATTTAAAAGTTCGGTACAGGTTTTTTTTGTAATAATGACAAAATTCTCCAATAACTACATCAGAGTAACAAAGAAATATTGCGTGAGAATATAAAAATTATATTTGATTTAAATTTGGTCTCCTTTCATAACATGAAGACCAAATTTAAATCAAATATAATATTGCGAAATACGAACTAGAAATCATTTTTGGACGTTCGATTCCTATGAACTACAAGTGATGGACTATCAGGATGTAGGTAATATAGGTAATTCCTTCTTAAATTAAAAATATTCGGATTATTACTTTCTTATAACCTAAAGTGGTAGGCCAAAGATGTAACATACCTTCAGATGTCGCATCCGAAACCATAAACTGAAGCCACCTTAAGTCTCCAATTGGCGACTTCTCAAAATCTATCTTAATCATTCGTTTCTGTCTACACGAAAGCTTGTTGTTGTAATAAAAAGTGTTGTTTGTAATTTAAAAAACTTTTAAACAAAAACAAAACCAAAAAACTATATTCAAAAACAAGAAATGCATTTAAAAGTAAAAATAATTTTACGCAATTAAACATAAGAATCAATTCTTAATCATATTTATTTTTGGAGTCGGTGTCAGATGTGTTTGGTAGCGATCGGATCAACATATTTAGTGGTACCAAGGCGAAGCCGGGCGGGTCACTAGTATAGTATAAAGTTCATTTGTAAAATGTTTTCTTAAGGCATCCTCGTATATTGGTATTATATAACGACGTACGAACATCACATTGCACAAGTAATTAAATATTTTTGTGATATGATTTTAACAATTAGACGCCATGACATGTTATAAGTGTTGTCAACCTACATTACAAAATTATTTTAACCCTAAAAATAAAAAAATAAATATAAAGGACGATATATTAAAAAAGTGTTGTTAAAATATGTTTTGTAATTTAATTAAATGTTGATTTACATTTTTATTTATATATGTATACGCTGGTAAACATTCCCGGCAAAATCGAGCTTCACTTTTGAAAGTTGAATTCGTAGGATCGCAGTATCTGGAGGTATTTAACTCTGTGGGGTAGGCAGATATTTTGGATTTACAGTTGCAAGGTCCTGTGACACCTCTTTCTCTCCTTTTACATTCCTACATCAACGCATTACATGGTCATGGATAACGGGTGCTTCTTCAGTATGTCACCAATCTGATCGATACCTCTAGGACCAAAAAAAAGGGAGGAGGACTGAAATTGGGCCTCTAACAACTCACTCATCAAACGAAACGTAAAAACATACATCTACTTCACGCCCGTCTTGTCAAACCCATCGGGGTCAACTATTAAATAAACAAAAACAAAACCGATTTTAAGAAATAAAATATAAATATATCTTCTGAACTCTGTTTTGTTTTAGTAAAAAATTTTGTTTATTTCACTTTTAGTGAACTTTAAATATGTTAACTGATTTTGTTAGTCAGGATATTTACTTACTAAACACGCTGCTCATATGAGACAGCGTCGTTTCAATGAGACAAACGAAGGTAGGACGGAATCCACTTCCAGGGCCATTTCAAAACAGACTAGTGATACACGCAAAAATAGCCTTTTAAAATGCGGGCTTACATGAAAAAAGTTCAGAACATAGAAAATTTCAAAAAAATGTTATCAAGGTCTTGGCTTGATACACGATCGTATATCTAACGAGACGGAGGAGCAACGTGCCCACCGTCTTGCCTTATAAACAGTCGTTTTAATGTAGTCAATTAATACGCTTTATTAAGAATAAATCAAAAACAACTGATCAGATCTTGATGAAATTTATATGGAAATACATCATAACAGCCAATTTTCAAACAAAGAAAGATAAAAGGTAAGTAACACACACAAGAACAAAAGTAAAAAGGTAAGTAACACATCGCTTACCCCGGCCCTCTACTGCGCGGCTGTTGAAATGACTTGCGCGTAGTTATTCCTTTGTAATTTAAACTTTTGATATCTTCTAAACTGTTATAACGTTATAGTATAAAAGGCAATTATACCTACATTTAATACTCTAGCTTAAAAACATATCCATTTGAATAATAAGCATTTTTAGAGATGTACAATTATTTCATACATAATTTTATCGTCCTATAGTTTAGCCTACGTAAGCCAAGAAAGTAAAACTCAACTTTGTCATTTACGCATTAAGAATAACTCAAAAACTACTGGTCGGATCTTGACTAAAAAATGTGACCGCATGACAAGCACTAGCTGTCGAACAAAAAAAGAATCATCTAAATCGGATCATAAATTTCAGCGTAATCGGTGTACATGTATAAAAAAATACCAATCGAATTGATAACTCCTTTTTCAAGTCGGTTAAAAAGAGCGGTCGAAATTAGCTATTTCAATGCTAGTGCAAACCCATACTAGGGCAGGTGACGATGCTAAACATGTACACGCTCGAGCGTCAAGAGAAGGGCGGGGGGGTTCATTGGATTTTGAAGATTAGATGGTAAAAAAGGTACGATAGGTTTACGATTTTTGTTAATTCAGCTTGTTGAAGTCGTCAGATTATGTTTTTTATGTTACTTCCCAACAAATTATGAACTTTATATATGTATATAAAAGGCGATGTGTGTATGTATGTATCTTCGCTATAGACTCTAGAAACAAACGGCTAGGCCGATTCCAATGCAATTCTCCGGAAACGTTTAGATTGGCCTAGCGGTTGTTCCTGTGTTGTGTTTTTTGGTAGCGATCGAATAATCATATTTAGAGCCTACCTGGGCGAAACCTTTCTTTTTTCCTGAAGTTGTATTGATTTACCGGTTCGTTAATTTTAAATTACAAATGTGACACTAGATGGCGTTAAATAATTTGTGTGAAGAATTCAGAGAACTCTGGATTTTTTGAAAAAATTTTCTTTGGGTTATGAGCGTTAATTTGTTACAGTATGAAGAAATAGACGCATCATCGAGCACGAACCTCGCTCTTAATGAGAATTATTTATTACTAGTGGTCCGCCCCGGTAACCTTTTATATGCACCCCAAAAAATCAATCCACGAGAACCGTAAAATTTTCCGGGATAAAAAGTAGCCTATGTGCTAATCCATATCTGCCAAATTTCATCCAGGTCCGTTCTGTCGTTTTTGTATGAAGAGTAACAAACAAAAACTTTCGCATTTATAGATTCTCACGAGGAACAAGAATAAACCCATTGTATTGATAGAAATATGACAATGAATTGGACAGTGACCGCAAATAAAACATGTTTTAATTGCGTTCACTGATTGGAAACCTTAGATTGCAAACAAGACAACTGCGATGTGTAAAATGTATAGTACATTCTACACAATGCAGTTGGGATACAAATTGGTATGTTTGCTTATTCCAAAAAATATTTGTACACATACAATAAATCTTTAGTAAAATTATTCAGGAAAGGAAAGGATTATAAGTACCTACATTTTTTGTTATTGCAATGTTGGGATGCCCATATACAGTTTGCCCAGGAATTGAATCGAAACCCCAACCAGTCGTAGGCTTTTAAAATATTCCAGCTATATTGTCAACTTTGGATTGAAAAACTTTTATTTGAATAAAGAACACAAATATTAGTTATGAAAACATTTTTTATACCATTTCTCTTGTTACAATGCTGCTTTGATTTTACCTATTAACGATACATGATATTTGTACTAACTACATTTTTGCATTGTATCATTGACATTTAATGCATAAATAAAGTAAAAAAATAGCTTAAATATTAACAACAGCGCGATAAAAGGAAAATAAAAATAACTTATAAAGTTAAAATCTTTTATTAATCGTAATTAATAATGGAATTTTTTGAACTAAATCAGTCTTTGGTTGTACACCAGTGCACAAAAATAAACTGCGAGATAATCACATACATAACCGTTAGTTACAACAT
>JWHW01025455.1:254924-271510 GCA_000931545.1 Papilio glaucus | reverse complement strand
TTTGGCACAAGTTAGAAACCTTTGGACATTTACGTTTGATACTCTTAAGAGAGTACCCGTTATGGGCGATTGTGTATGTATGTGTAGGGTATTGTATGAGAGTATGTGTCAAGACGGAACCAAATTGTGATGTCATACATATTCATAAAACCGCAGGGATTTTCTTATCAATACTTTACGAATGTGTATATTTTCGTAATACAAATCTGCAACACTTTGAGCTTAGGCTGGTAAAAAAATATTTTTTGTTCTGTCCAACCCTTTTTTTTCTTTGCTTATAAATACTATGACAACATTGTCTATTATAAAACAAGCAAAAAACCTTAACAAAAACGAATGTATCGTTTTAATAATATTATAAATAAATGTATGGTTTGTGTGTTTGTACATAGATATGGAATGATACAAGTTGATAATTTTGTCCATTTGTAAGCCAACATTCAGTACTAGAAACTGTGTTGTCGCACATAGAAATATGAAACACCTTACGAGTGTACAGTCCTGGGTACAAATTTCAAACTTATAGGGTGCGCCACGTAAACCTAGTAAACAACACTAACAACAAAAACATAAATAAGCCTTACGATAATAACCACCTAGACACTAAATGTTACTATTTCTTAATATTTAAAACCGGAGCCGGTCGTTTGTTAAGTAAAATAGCAAAGTATAACCAAGGTCGGCTGGGACACATTAGCAAGTTGATAACATCGACAGCCAATAGAGCCGCCTTAACTTTAATATAATTTAGTCTCTACAGTGATGTGACTCGCTTGCACAACTACTTCCTCTTCCATGTTCGTGTATCCTAGACCTATTCGCATATTGTCTCACTAATTATAGATCGTGCCATAGTAGACTAACTAACTAATTCGGAGAAAGATATCAATGCTATTGTGTGAACTCGTTTAGCTAGTGACCTTAGAGATGTAAAATCATTACATACTTAAACAAAGTCGCTTTCGTTGTCTGTAAGGTTAGAGCTTTAAAAGAACGTAACGAATTTTAATGGGGTTTTCATCAAAGGATAGAGTGATTCAAAAAGAATGTTAATGTGTAATACATGCATATTGTATAAGAAAAAAGCAGAGAATTTCAAAGTATTTTGATGTGATGTCGTAACATATTTTTGTGCGCTTACATTACAAAATAATATTCTACGGAATTATAAATCTTAAAAAGATCTACAAAAAGTCCGAAATAGCATATACCTACTTTTTATAGAAGAAGGTAGAAACCGGACAAGGGGGCCATCCGTTATTAAATGAGCGCTAGCCATAGACATCTGCAACAAGCTAACGAGTTGCAAATGCATTGCCAACCTTTAATGAACGGAAGATAAACGGAGAAAAGGATATTTCCCTTTCCTATCCATTCCCTCCCCCGTAAAAATCTCTACCTCCCATCCTTCTCTTATTGAAAAATGATAGGAATGAGAATAGGTCTAGGATTATGTCTCCGGCATCTCACTAATCAGATGAGACGCAGAAATACTTCTACTTCACGCGTATCTTTTAAGGATAGCATACTATATCCATTCTAAAGTCCAAAAATATGGCCAGATATAAATTGATCCGTTCTTAACTTGGACCGATCAGTGTAACGCTATTGAAAGCGCTCTGGCCAACCTTTGTTACAATACACCGGTCATACATTCAGTTGAGCGAAGCCTTGAGCGTCGAGCGGCCTATCATCGGCCTATTGTCGACCTATAGTCAGCCTATCGTCTGCCTATTCGGCACCATGATAACGAACGCCCGTCGAGCAGGAATCTCACAAAGACCTGCATTGTCTCCTGTCAAAGCTCGGCTCTGATCTCTCCAACAATAATAGCCTGAAAGCCAACGGTTTAATTACTCCTGACTTGTATTAATTGTATCGATTCATTGTTATAGGCGAGGGATATAGCAGGTCAAGGAAATGAATAGTTGAGTACCATAAGTGCGCAAATCTTTAATTTATTCTTTATTTTACATGACGCAGATTTTTAAACACATCTTACTAATCTGAAGCTTCAGCTAGAAAATGTATCGTCATAATTGATGACGGATTCCAACTCTACAACTTTAAGCTACCCTAAACTATTAAGTTATTGCTGCTTAAAAAGTATTTAATAAGTTGATTAGGTTTGTATGGGCGTTCAGAAACATCGGGAAAAATGATTAACTTCAAAATTCGCAAAAATATTAGTTATTAAATTATAAAAACGTATAATTGATTCGCTATAAAAATAAACAGAACTATTGTCCTCTAGTTATTAATAATACTAGCTGTTGCCCGCGACTTCGTTCGCGTGGAATCAAATAAAAAAAGTATTAAACATTTAGCAGAATAAAAGATATAAAATTATAATCGTATTTTTTTTACCGTCTAAAAAACATAAAACATCAGTATAAAAATTATATTTTTGTTATAAATACCGTATATACATCATGTGTATTGAGTGTGGACATTTTATTTTTATATTACATACAGACACTTCAATTTTATTTATCTGTATAGATAATGAAATGAAATTTCCTGCGTGTAAGTCTGTTTGAGGAATGATGTCGCCCGCAAATAATAAACAAGGGTCAATAAACTAATGGTTAATGGTACGGGCTGTGAAACATGCACAACATGGTCGTGGGTTCGAATCCGCCGTTCGACTATTGTGAACCATTTCCAACTAAGTTTAAGCTTTGATGGAAATACTTAAAAGATATATAATTAAATTATCTCGGTAATCTATTGATTTCTTCTTCTAGCTCTACAGCCCTTTGTGGCCACAGTTCTGCAGTTTGCTATCCCAACTTTATTGGCGTCTCGATTCACGCCGTCCAGCCATCGAGGCTTTGGTCTTCCTCGATCTCGATGACCCTCGGGATTGTTCGCCATGAGGCACTTGTTGGCAATCTTTTGACATATCTTAGGAGGGTTGACTTCAGGCAGGCGACCAGCCGTAAGAAAACTATAGCCGAAACCAATTACAGTATGGACTCGTTTTGTACCGACTCCACATAAAAAAGGAGGAAAAAGGCAGTGAGAAGAAGACGCCCGCAAATAATAAGTCTTAATCAAGATCTTTCTCGCGGAAGCAGCCATCGCTACCTGCTTTTAACTAACGTATGTCTTACACTCCTTAATATTATAGGATGGCCAGATACAAAAACAAGTATTTGTTTAAAATTGAACTCCAGCCCTAGGTGTGATAGGCAGGCATTCTGACTACTGATACTAGGCTGTGAAGCATTCGCGAATTGATACCACCATTCTCCTTGTCGAAGAATTCCCGAATTTAGCCATTGTAATACAAATCAAGAGAACTCAAAATAGGTATCAATGAGGAATAACAATGTGGGTAAACTAAGCAGACTATTTTATATTTGGACATAAAAATATTGTTATCAAACTACCTGAAAACCAGCTCGACACGGGTGTTGATGTCGTGTCAGCAACAGCTGAGTCACCTTCTTTTGCCATAATTTTATTAATACACGTGAGTGACAACATTTGTTTGAGTAGTTTTTAATGGTGGAAGAGCCTGCGACAACAACATCTGTTGCACGAAAGATCGACCAGTAATGTACCACAATCTCACAAAAGACTGGCGTGAAATAGAAGTGCCGGAGTCCCAATTTCTTTTCGCATCCTTTCCTGATAAGGATAGTATGGGAAGGTGAAGTTGGACGGGGAGAGGATAAATGTGAAAAAGATTATAACCCTTTTTCCTCCTCTGTCTATTAAACGCATCTGCGACTCATTTGTTTCAGATGTCTGTGAGTAGCGGTCACTTAACATATATATTTTTTTTCATGTAATGTACTTTTTCTGGGTAATAAATCAGTTATTTATTTATATATTTATTTAAAAAATTGTTATAAGCAGCATAATCTATAGCGTTATGATGAACAACTCAAAGTTAAGTTAATAAAAAAGCTTACATAGTAATAAGAAACATACAGCACTCGATTGGGGCCTTCATTTAAAGGCCGACAAGTCAACCACTACGCTTATAGTGACACCTATATTTTTTAATTAAGCTGCCACTAACGCAAACTACGACCGTAGGCCTACAGTGAACGCGTTCCGCAAGCTCCGCACAACCGGAAGTTCCCCTTTCCCGGAGACTCATTACACGTGGCGAGATAAAAGGGGACAACCTGGAAGGTTTGTTTGTCAGCGACTCCTGAGACGCGCCGCTCCTATTTTTAGAGCTAGCTTTCAAATGTAGATTCTAAAGGTTCTTTTTACTAAAATTTTCATGTACCGGGAAATTGGCTGAGTAACAAATGTATGGTTATTTGTTTTTAAGATACTAAATGGATTAAAATTAAGGGTGTTAGTTGTTTTGAAAATACTCTGAATATATTGTTGAAAAAATGATTGCCTTAATTCAATATCCACCTCAAATAAATCCGACCTGTGTGGACGATTATGTAAAACGTACGTAGTGGGAGGGAGGCATCACATTGACGTATTAAACGTAAGTTAATCCGGTACCCTCGTCGCCGTTGAAAAGATTTCCCCTGAGGTCGGCTCTCGTGTGATGCCACCGGGTGGACAAGTCACGAGAAAACTTACTGAATACTTACAGGTACAAAAGTTTTACTTCATTCTTAGAAACTTTGGACTCTACACCCGGGGAATTGTCGAGAATAGAGACTGTATGGAGCATGAACGAAAAGTAAACCTATACAATAGTCTATGAGCTTGTTAATGCTAGACTTACGTTATGGTATGAAGGTTAAACATTCTCAACGCAAGTACACAGCAAGTATGAATAACCACTATATAAAACCTTGATAGCGTCTTCTGCAAAGCTGGAAAAGGCGCGTAAAATGGACACCCAGAAATATTGAAGTTTATACTATAATTTGGGATAACTTATTCCATTGCCAGATAGTATGCTGGACACCGCCGCCGCCAATCAAAATCAAACTAATTTTGTGAAGAATGAAATTATATTTCTGTGAAGCTAAATATATATATTTAATACAAATATTGATTTTTATGGTTATCGCTTTCACTTATGCTTTTCACCAAAAATATACAACACAAAAACCCAAGTAATATTTTAAGCGCTCGAAATTATAGCTCCAACTCTTACATAGCAGCATATTGTACATACTTCTCGGGTTGACATCCGGTTGATAGATGTCATCATCATGAGCAAAAAACCTCAATGTATGGGACATTGAGGTTTTTTGCTCATAATGCTCTCCTTGAGACAATGTGAGACGTTTATCTACCAAACGTTTTCCTGTCCATATTCAGAATTCCTAAGATGTTTTACAATTAAAAGTTTACCGGTTAAGTTGTAAGCTCACTTAGCGGAACTTAATTAAGTCAACAACTTAACATTAATTTAATTGGATGAAATATCAAAGTAAGTAAGACAACATGGCCGCTATGATACGCCGATTAGTCAATACCAGTGGAATTGATTATAACGCTGCCGTCCGCTGATATTAATTAAGACAGATACGTCTGGATCCCGCTGGCTTACCTGGACATTAACACGATGAATTGCTCATCTGGTGCTGTGCTGGAGACCACATTAAAATTATTATTGTGCGTAAATAACAATTTGTTTATTACACAAATTGTTACACGTTTGTTGTATTAAAATCTTCACTGAAATAGAATTTAAATTTAAATCTAATTGGTTTTATAGAATGAACATGCTATGGTGTAAATGATTTGATATTTCATGTGTTATTTCTATTTTTTTAACTCCATTTGCTTGATTTTTATTTTATTTTGTTTTATTAATTGTACTTCTCCTGTTCTTTTATTTTCAATTCATTTATTAATGGTTTATATGTTTTTTTTTTATAAGAGAAGGGGGAAACGATCGGCTGGAACACCGTGGTGATCAACGTCGCCCATGGACACCTGCAACACCAGGAGAACTGCAGATGCGTTGCCGGCCTTTAAGAAAGAGGTAGGCTCGCTTCTTGAAGGACCCTAAGTCGTATTGGATTGGAAATACCGCCGAGGACAGACCGTTCCACAGCGCGGCTGTGCGTGGCAGAAAATTTCGCGAAAACCGCACCGTGTAGGAATGCCAGCCATCAAGGTGGTGTGGGTGGTACCTGACGGTCTGTCGTGTCGTCCGATGACGAAACTTTATGTAAAAGTAATTAATTCTTATTTATTTCATGAATGTACATAGTTTAGTGGATTTGTTTGCGTCTAGTTTCTAGACACTTCTTTTGAAGTCACTTCAATTATTGGTGTATAGTTTATCCCCCTTGTATTCGGGTTCTCAGCAGATAAGTCAATAAAAACAGTTACATCCGACGTCTAATCGGGTTAAAAGGCATGAGAACAAACAAAATTATTATTAAAATTGACAAACTATATGTATATTGGATTTAAAAAGAGAAATTTACATGATATTTAGACACATTGTAGAATGTTTTAACTGTGAACAGTTAAAAGGTACAATAAACTAGTCCGTTAATGCAGTAGAGCGACAGTAAATAATGTTTCAAGCCAAACTTCCGAGCGTAGACATCCGCTCGAAATTTACGTGGGCGCAGCGAAATCTCATTAAAGGCGGGCGCGAGGGCGCGCGGGGCCGACTAACCCGTTTGGGTTAATCTGATACAAATGTCCACTGCACTTGCTCAATACGCCACACGAGTCTCTCCCCGTGCGGTGATAATGTAACAAGTCATTTGTATAATGATTTTTTTAATTAATTCATTTATTTTAGGACAGTAATTTTATAACATTTTAAGTAGATATGTCCGCTGTAATATACATTTGTTTAATTTATATAACGATCCTAAAACTAAGCGTATAGCTAGCTTGTCACATAAACTATTAAATCTGGTTTTTTAATATCATAAGCTGGTTAACGTTTCCTACAATTTAATTTAACCTTTTGCATTTTAACTCCAAGTTTAGTTAATAACTAAATACATTGAAATGTGAAAAGTTAACTTTTGAAGTGCTCCAAATTTGTTAATTACAAGCTTTTAACTTACATACTTTAAATTACTTTGCGGCTTATTTTTATTAAAAGGAACACACGAATTGCCGTCGTTTGCCGGAGCGGGCAATCTTTGACGGCACTCGCCTAATTAGCACTTCATTAAAAATAAAACATTTATTTAACACATATACCCGTTTCTTTTTCTCTTGTGGTTAATATTCATCTGTCTCTTTCGTCCGCCCTTCGCGGTACAGGTCCTTAATTATGTCCTTAAGGGCGTCGTGTGCCGACATAATTACCCTATTTCTAAGCGGAAATAAATTCCAGCGTAGTGTTTAAAAGATGGTGATATGTGGTGCACGCTGACGTAAGCGGGTCGCTTGAAAATTTTCATCGGGAACGGGTGAAATTTCTCGAGCGTTTAACGTTCGTAGTCCTTGAAAAAATTTTACGCGTTCCTTTAATTTAAGCGACATAAACAGTTCGTCGAAATGGACAATTGCTTTGCTTTATACAATAAAAAAATAAGAAATAGTAAAAAAAAGTATCAAAAATATCCAGGATAAATCTGTAAGCGCTACCAGTACAATTTTGCCAATCACTCGCCAACTTTTCGAAACGTACATACCCGCCCAATTTTAATCGCCATCGAATACACGTAAAGCTAAAAAAAAAATCTTACATTTCTCGCGCGAACAGCGGTTCAAAATTAGCCGTTGCATGGTAACGGCACGGATTCCGGGGAATTTTTCCACAGAGGGCCGTTGGAAGCTGGAGAAATTGGCGGCTCGGCGCGACCAATACACTACGCCTAGAGTGTCGCCAATTAGCGACCAATTCCTAACCGTTGCCTCGCCAACCTCCATTGGCTTTTCGCTGACTTTTTTCCATTAAAATTTACCTTTGTTAAACCTTTATAAGTGGTAACCGATTATTCAACTTGATTAACAAACAGAGGGTGGCGGAGCAAGCACAAAAGTTGTGTGGTTTCGACGACATTCCAATCCCTTTTCTTGTAGTTGTTTTAAACATATAAACGTATAAGAGAGAGATGTGCCAGGGTCGTGACAAATGAAAACTCGGATTACGGAAGCTAGTACGAATTTAAGTTCAGTTATCATAAGCAGGATTTATCAAGGCCAAAGGTCTGCTCCTGCTGCTGCTCCAAGGACACAAAAATACGATGGATGTCTGCAAATACTTTTAATAAAAACATATTCCTAATCGTTGAAAATCTTTAGTGTCTACCGCAAATATCTGGTACACGGAACGATACTTAGCAATGGCCGGGAATTGGACCCAAATCTAAAGATAGATAACTTAAGTAATACCGAGAAGAACGGAGAATAATTTATGTCCCAGGAAACCCGAAAATGTAAGGAAGGAAATGCGTTAATTACCAACTAAACTAAATTACGGAAAGACATGTCGCTAAGTACATCGTTGGGCCACGAAACAAGGTGGTGGGTGAAAACATTTTATTTTAAAAACAGTTACAGCAGTAGGAGAAAAAGAGAGAAAGAGAGGGCGATATAGAGATAGGAGAGAGAGTAGTAATCGAAAATATCAAGACAGGAATTAGTTCATTAAAGCGTTTCAGGCATTAGTGGCGCTATCTGGGGCCACAGTAGTGCCCCGTCAAGAAAAGCCAAAGGAACGGGGCGCTACCTCCTTTTTCTCGAAGCACTTAGTCGTAGTTTCGAGCCGTCATAGCTCCGGTCTGGATGATGCCGAAAGCTGAAATTATCGCAGATCGACCAACTTTTAACGTTAAAAGCATTATGACTTTGTGAGTCTTGCCAACTAATTTTACATTAAAATCATTTGTTGGGAGATTTATTAACTTAAGATTTGTAACTCATGTGCTCACGTAAGTAGCCGGAAGTCAAAATTACGCATTTCTTATCGATTTAATGATGATTTTAACAGCAGCCATTTTGTTTAGTGCCAAGGCTACACAGAAATCGCTCTTCTCCTGGCCCGACCTCGAGGGAATTCGTTTCCCTCGACACGGAACGCAGCGGATCCTGATTTATGTGGAATCCATATAAATGCAATCTGCTTAATTGGCCCTAAGCGATAAGGTATTGCAAACGCCTAGGTATTTCCCGTTCGCCCCACGGCGCCCAACTCACGGGGTAAAGTGTAAGGGTTTTATGGTCGCTGAGTGTGTACACACGGTACGGGAGACATTTATTTGGCTCGATACGGAATAGGTTATTCATTGACATTAGCTTGTAAGTGAGCGTATTTTCATTTATGTCGCTACCATAAATTGATTTTCTTTGTGCGTTTTTGTCAATTGTATAATACCTATGTATGTAAATCACTACATATTTTCCCTGTTGATTTTGTTTGTCGACATCTTATTAATATGACAATAATATTTAAGCTACAGAATTGTATCTAACTTGTATATCAGGGATATAGATTAAAGGCTTAATGAACTTCAGTTCGTAAAATTCAGCCGCATTGCAGTCCATTTTTTTTCAACTGCACGCTATATTTACATTGATGTACGTAGAAATATAGAAATTAAAAGAGATCTAGATTGAAAAGCAAGCGTCAACACAAGTTAAAACTGCAAACTAATGAGTAGCAAAGTCATTAGACCGAGCGCATTCAGTCCTCTCATTTGAGACATCCGTGTCGGAATTCAGCAACATTGGCGCTGTAAAGCACTAGCTTTAGCTTTAGCTAGCACTATCAGTGGTAGTTTCAGCGCGACATTTTCAGACCCCGGTTCATAAAGCTCGATATCCAAGGTGGATTTTTAAAGCGTCATTTTCACAGTGTAAGCGCGGCGAGCGATTACATCCGAAGGTTTTATGCTCGCCCCCGCAACGCCGAGCTCAAATATTTTTCTATGTTTAGTTTAAAGTATTTTGCAGCGCGCGAACAGTAAAATCATGGCGCTAAATCTAATATTACATGACTTATTTTTAGTTCATTTTCAGACATGTGCGAACTGTATACCAGTTAGCGTGTGTTTGTTTTTTTTTTTGGAAATAAATATTTTCTATATTTTATTAACGTATATCTCCATTACAAATTACAGGTTTTAGTTTTGTACGATTCTGAAATATCAAGCTGGTTCATTACATAGCTGAGTAATAAAAATAAATTTAAATATTATTGTTTATTTGATTATTAATAATGTTAATATTATAAACTACATTACACAAATTTGTTAATCATATTTTTATTTATTTACTTTACTTTATCTATAGTAATAAAAATAATATTACATTTACACGTAGACTTAGAGTTCCATTAATTTATGAAAACATAAATGAACCAAACACAAGAAAAAAGCATTAAAACTAAATCGACAATAATAATTAATTATAAAATCAATTATGATTTTATTCTTGTAATTCTTTTTTATTATGTAATTATAGATTATTATTAAAATATCAATATCTACGAATGTTTTAATAAATACATCAAGATTACGTCTAAAAAGTAATTAGAACTAACTGCTGTTATATACAAAGGAACCGCAAATCATTTTACTTTCTTTAAGGTCTTACAGGTCTTTCAACGAGACTGTCTAAAAAAAAAACAAATGTCTGTCTAATTTAAAAAAGTACTGAACATATTTTATACGGTTCTCATCAATAGACGGAGAGGAGTAATTTATTGTAAAAAAAAAAATATTGAAAAAAATTTGGAGGTGGTTCACATAATCAAGTGACCGCTACCCATAGGCATCTACAACAAGCTAATGAGTTGCAGATGCGTTGCCTACCTATAATCGACAGAGGAGGGAACAAATAGAAGAAAGGATACTTCCCTTTCCCATCCATCCCCTCCCCATCCATTTCTTAGACAAGGATGCGAATTGAAAGAGGACCAGAATCAGGCCTGCGGCAATTCATTAATCGGACAAAACGCAGAAATACTTCTACTTCTCCCCTGTCTGCTATGAGGTCTTGGTAGTTCACCGGTCGAGCCGGCCCATTCGTGCAACAGATGTTGTTGATGCAGGCTCTACCACTACTTAGGTAGCTATATAAATCATTAAGGTATCATGTAATAATGCTGGTATGAATTATGACAAAAAATGTTACACTCATTCTCTCCTATTCGGTGGGGCCGTTAGTAAAACAATTTCTAAGTTTTTGCCGCTCTTACTTAAATATAATCCCGCTTAAAGCGTACCCTTTATATCTGCGAACAATTTTTTTCTAAGTGCATTTAGTTTGTAGCGGAAAGAAGGGGAGCGGGGAGCGGCGAGCGGTCACCGCCGCCTTCATTTGTACCTCGTTAGTTGTAATTTATTCGAGCGTTTGTTAGCTCGGCTCATTTAAATTTTGCGCATTTGAGCGGAGCGGTGAGGACTAGTCGCGAGTTATATTTTGTTTGTTGCTCTTTTAACGTCATTAGTGGCTTGACTAATTCTCTTTAGTCTTATTTATTTGAAATATTAGGTTTCGCAACAACTAGAAGAGTTATAGATGCGTTAATAGCTTCGTTAAAGGAAAGCAGGCGAATAGGCCTTCCTCGCTAACCTGTCGACCGACGCTACGCCATTACGCAAGGCATAGTTGGTGACTAAAAATTCAGTATGATTTGATGTTTACACTGGGACTCATAGTGAGCCTGCTCACAGTCTGGAGCGACTGAATACGTTTGGTCTAAACATAACCCAAGTCCTCAACTTCATCTGCAATCTGGTCGCCATACTTCCCCCGCTTCCCCGCTCGAGCCAGCGACTTCTGCGGCTGCCGCTGGCTCTATCGCGAGAATTCCAAAATATATGTTTTCTTTCGACCACTTCAATAAGATTCTTAGGTTAAGATGATTATTTCTTACAGCTAAAAGTCAAACAAATAAAAATATGGTAGAACACAAACGAGTAAATGGTCCACTTGGCGTTAAATGACCACCACTGCCCATAGACATTCGCCACAACCAGTTGACTTGCAAATGTTTTGCAATCCTTCATTGTACATTGTTATTTATGTTGTGAGATGTACCGCTATTAACTCTTGATGGGACAGATTTTTGTATTACGCACCTTCTGCCCATAGAAAGAGAATGCTTCTAGCATTGCTTTTCGCGAATGTTGTATTAACAATGGTAGAGTCCGCAACAACATCTGTTGCATGAATGGGCCGGCTCCGGTGAAATACCACCACCTCATAGAAAACAGGCGTGAAGTAGAAGTACTTCGTTTTGTTCGATGAGTCCTCTTCCTACCCTTTCCTCGTAAGGATAGGATGGGAACGGGAAGAGGATTGGACGGGGAGTGGGTTAAGGGGGAAAAGGAAAAATCCTTTTTCCTGTCTATCCCCTCCTCTGTCCATTAAAGGTAGGCAACGCATCTGCAACACATTTGCTTGTTGCGGATGTCTATGGGTAGAGTTCACTTAACATCAGGTGATCTGCTTGCTCGTTTGCCACCTTCTTCCATTCATTCAGGTAAAGAAATTTAAGAGATTTGCGATTAAAAACAAAGGAACGTTAAATTTTTAAATATTTGGATTAAGCTTTTCTGTAATATGAATGAAATATTGTTATATTTTAATCTTAATTTTATTGGTACACTTTAAAAAAGAACTCTGAAAATTGTTGTTAAACTTGAAAGTGTTCTGAGTCACCCTATTTTACGCTATCCATAGGAATGGATAGCTGAAACTAAATAAAAAAGTGTAACATCAAGTTTATAGTTGTAGTAGAAAAGTATTCAACCTAGTTGTTTTACGGTGACAAAGAATTATCTCCCATTAGCCACTATAAGGTAGATATTAAACTGATAAAAGTCCAAGATATCGTTTTAATATAACGTGGGTAGTTGTAATTAGCGACATGGCGTGTGAAACTTGAGTACCTGACTACAATGCGACGGGTAAACTTTTAAAACACATTTTTAAATAACTTGGCGATGCTTAGATTATTCTAAACGCGAAAGCTACTCAAAAGAATGTTAATTCCAACTTAAAATGTGCTTCATTACTTGAATATATACTAGTTATATGCTTTTAACACGCTTCTTAAAGTATTACCTTAATAATTTGTTTTGACATAATATGGATAAAGTAGTGGAGTAAATAACTAATCTAGTTATAACAGATTTAAATACACAATAATATTTGAAAAATTATGCGCAATTTAAATATTTAATTTGATTTAATTTGACCTTGGTTATGTTACTCCAAGTTTATTTGGACAATTAGAGAATGAAAATAGTGTATCCAGTCCTCAATAACGACATCTGTTGAACAAATCGATTGTTGAAATACCACGACCTCATAGAAGACAGGTGTGAAGTAGGTGTGTTTCATGAGTGAGGTGTCGGAGGCTTCATCCTAGTCCTCTTCGAATACCCATCCTTTGCTAATAAGGAAAGGATGGGAAGGCGTAGAGGACTAGGTATACAGGAGGCAACGCATCTGCAACTCATTAGCATGTTACAGATGTCTATGGGTAGGGGGTACTGGAGAAGGTGAACCGCTTGCTCGTTTGCCACCTTCTACTATAAAAAAAAATGTACTACACCTACGTAAAAAAAAATATATATGTGAGATTAGTTTATGGTGTGTAATATTCCAACTTTTCATACGAAGGCCATAAGAATAAAACAATAAAAGTAACTCCAAGAAGTTCGCATAGCTTGGCTTTTCATTCTCTTTATAATTTTTTTTTTTTTTTACATTTTAACAACATGGAAATGGGAGATCCAATATGAAACTACAACTTTTTACGGAGCAAAGTTTTACACCGGCCAGTTGTTCAGTTGATTAACTTCTTTTTTAATTAAATTAAATTATTTTAGTTGTTTACGATTTAGTCTTACTATACAATAAGTAACATTTACTTCACAGATAGTACATTCATGAAGAAAATACTTTTCTCTAATTAACTTTAATAAGTTAAGTAAGGTTTAGCAAGACTTATTAACTTGTACGATCACTTAATATTATAAAAATTACACATGTTTATCGAACAAGACGTAGAAGCTGGTTAGAGTTTACGACAAGAAAAAATGTTAGTGCACATACTCTAATACGCGTGCGAAGTCGGGGCGCAATGCCAGTTGATTATTACTAAGCAAATATAAATGTCAAAGTCTTCAATCTCTTACTTATGCTACAGACGACCCAGAGATGTGTATAAATAGAAACTTAAAACATATGCCCACAGCACATTCATTATTTTTTTAATTAATGATCATTTTAATCTGTCCCAGGCTTTATTATCCTCGGGGTTGATTCAGCATCCAAACACTCGCAGTCATTTCGAGCGAGTACCTGCTGTCTGCCGAAAATAATTCCCCCGTTTGTTTTGAATGAAAATCGAAAAAGAATCTCGCGTTCATTAGCGAAGGGTGTAACTTACACGGGGGACTCTCTCCGGGGGATGTATTCTTATATCGTTCGATACTTATAAAACATACTTTCAGTATTTTCACTTAATTTTTTAACTTAGCTGGTCTTTATTCAATTATGTTATTGGGTCAGTAAGAAATACATACTTATTGGTAATCAAATAATTACTGGTACTGGCAGTCCAGTTGTTTAGGCCCCGACTTACGTAGGTCGCGGGTTTGAACCCAGACAGATGCTTTACTTTGTGTAATTTATTTCATCATCACTTCTCCAAAAACGGTGAAGGAAAACATCGTCCGAAACCGGATTGTCTTAGAACCACCAAGCTCGAAGACATGTGACATCCACCAACCCGCACTGGGCCAGCGTGGTGGATTACGGTCTGTCCCTCTGTCGGAGAGGAAGCCTGTCGCCCTGCAGTAGGGAAGCATACTAAAAAAGACAGATTTATTATTATTAAATAATTATTTGTAAAGTCACATAATGTCAAAATTCACTCAAATCAACAACAATTTATCAAACATGAAGATGTTAAGTTGGGACGGTAAAATTATCGAACACTAAATATGAGGAGCGTTTAAGATAGGACCCCAGCCGTTTTTAATTTGTACTTCAAGTAAAAACCTGAGGGCACACGAGATGGAGGTTTCACGCGAAATGGGAGAAAAAAAGTTATTTGTTTTGACAGAACGAGGGTCGAACGGGTGAGTGGAGCGCGCCAAATATTGTATCAAAAATATTCTCCAGTCAGGGAAATGGAAACAAACTTTTTTTTTTTAAATACTTTAACGCTCCTTCGCACACCTGAAGTGAGGTTCGGTTATAGCATTTCACGGAGCTTAAATAAGACGAGTATGTATGTCTCGAATAGATCAATCAAGTTCAGAAATATGTGTTTAAAATTGCTTACAATTTTCTTTATGAAATTGTTTTTTTTTCTGTAATTATGTATTAAAATAATATAATAAAAATCGATTTTATTGTCCATGACTTTTTAATATAAAGTACAAATCATAACATAAATCACTAGAATTAGAGTTTTTTTTTTTCAATAATGTTATTTTTTTCTTTTTTTGTTGGTCGCCAGTATTAACGCTAGCAACTTGCTTCAATGGTTAAAAGCCCTAAATAAAATTGATCATTGGTTAATGACAAGTCAAATAATATATGTACATATGCCTACAGAATATATAAGTATAAATAGGGCAAAAATTAAAAAGATATGTCAGGAATTCAGAAAATTGAAATATCAAAAACAATTGATAATTCCTTAAGTGTTAGGTGCGTTAGTGTTATCGTTAAGAATTTTAAAGATAGTGTAAACGACGAGATAATTAATGCTAATAATTTAAAACATTAAAGAAATAGTGGGTGTTTGAAAATAATAAATTTTACTTAAGTGCGCGAATTTAAAGTAACAAATGGTGTTCTTGATTCCAACAGAGAGGAAATGATGCAATTGAACAGCGGGTTGGCTGTTCGGATCCTTTTGTTCGCTTTGAAATAATCTAAGTTATACCATCGTCCTCGGACTGAATATAAACCTCGACCTTCGCAAATGGCTCAAGGATCTTTGAACATACGATGCTGCTTTTACAGCTTTCGATTGCTCATTTCATCGCGTTTTATATCAAAGAGTAGACACTGAAAGATAGACTGTCAAGTAGGTACGTCATTAGTAGCTGTTTTTGCTGTGAAAATTTAATTTACACTGCCTAAACGTCTCGTTAGGTAGGGCGAAATAAGTATTACTTTTAAAAGTTTTTAAAAATGGTCAACAACTATTGAAACCTCACAGAGTCAAAACACAGAATACATAAAAGTACTAAGTATTAGTACTGGTCAAAGAGAGAAACTTCCAAGTGCAAGGACTTTTTTCTTAAACATTTCATCATAAAATATGTTATCGGACGCACGCTGTTGGACTCCCCCAATAATAATCAATACGGAACATTTGTATGCTAGCATTAATTAAAAAAATTGAATAATAACCGCTGAAAATAAAATACCCCGCCTAGTCCGAGTCGGACTTGCACACGAAGGGTTCCGTACGTATAAAAACGTATAAAATCATGTTTCATCATATCTTTTTTTATTCTGTTTTTTTTTAGTATTTTTTGTTGTGGCGGCAACAGAAATACATCATTTGTGAAAATTTCAAGCGGCTAACTTTATTGAGGTACATATACACGAGGTACATGCAGCCTAGTGACAGACGGACAGACAGACAAACAGACGGACAGCGGAGTCTTAGTAATAGCTAACTAGCTAGTAGTAGTAATATGTAATGAAAAGCCAAAATCTCAACCGCACACTTGGAAGTGCGA
>JWHW01025455.1:209700-226827 GCA_000931545.1 Papilio glaucus | reverse complement strand
TTTATTTTTCGTGTGAAAGTGAAACAAACAAACATTCACATTTATAATATTAGTTAGGATTCTGATAATAGAACAATATTAGTTATTTCTTCTAATATATGTCTAGATGATATAAGTACGTGCGTACTCTCACATAATTTTTCAAAGATGTCGTCCACTTTTAAATATTAGTTAACTAAATGTTTAAATTATATTTCAGTTTAGAATATAAATGAATCTTTTCATTTCACACATTTTAATTTTCGTATATAAATTACGTCTGTACGACATGTTGGCCTCCAACACATAATAAATTCGTAGATCCACGTAACAAAATGTATTTTAGTAATACACTATGATGAAAAATAAACTGCTCGAATGACTAATGAAATTAATGACTTGTTAGAAATGTCTTTCTTTAATTTAGTTTAATTACTTAATTCATTTATATTAAGTTCTTATAAAAACAATATTAACCTTTCCACAGATGAATCAATAAATAAATGTCTTGTTGTTTCTTCCACGGCTTTACTATTTTTAAATCAGACATTACTGATAACGTTCACACATGCGCACTGTCGCTAACGCACCAATCAGAAGAGTCTGCTCCATATTACGCGGCATCTGATTGGCGGAGGGCACACTGCGCGCGCAAATTTTTACATCGAGCTGTTCCCGCCGATTTTTGACACTACTCCTTTAAATTTTATATCGCACGCAAAGGCATGAAACATTATGCCATTACATTTCACTTTTCTAATAATTTTGTTACATCGCAATAAATAAATAATTTTGAATAGATTGTAAAGATTTGTTTTTGGTATTACTACATAATTAAGTATATATGGGTGCATCAAATATATAGTTAATTGAATAAATAACCAACCAAAAATGCTAGCTTCGATAAACTACAAAATACCTTCCACAGCTTTAGTAGTTTTCGTGTCCTCAAGTGTACAGAGGCTGTTTTTCCGTGTACGATTGTTCAAATGATTTATACACTCTTTTCGTGTTTAACAGCTTACAGCTTACAGCTTGTAGCTATTAGTAGTAGCTATAGCTAGAATGCGCTTATGAAATAAATACTTAAATGAGAATTCTCACGACCGTTACCGTTAAGTTACTTTATTCTGATAATTCTAAATGGACTGCCTGATCGCTGAGAGTGCTTGCATTGGTTTTTCCGGATAAGATTCGAACACAATTATTGATTGAAATTCTTTTAACCTTCGTAAAATTGGTAAGGCTGCCCACACATGATCACGTGTACACACACAATGTGGTAAAAGATATAAGCTTACCACTTTACGAAGATCTGTAAATACCTTATAAAATGGCATCAGATTTTGATAATTCTAATTTAAACATTTATTAGCTCGAGATGAATGAAATGAAATTTTTGGTAGATCTGTCTGACTGATCCCTTCTTTTCAGGCACCTTTTAAAATAAAATATTATAAATATTACTCAAAGAGTCAAAGAGAGAAGTTATCTATACTAATATTATAAAGAGGAAAGCTTTGATTGTTTGTTTGCATTGAATAGGCTCTGAAACTACTGGACAGATTTGAAAAATTCTTTCACTGTTGTGAAGCTATACTATCCCCGGGTGACATAGGCTATATTATATATTCAAAGAAATTAGAGATCCTTACTAAATCTCCAATAATGTAATCAAAGGTGTAAAAAATAAGTTCTTTACTTTAAAATTTATCACTGTGTAATTTCGTTCAAGTTAAAGGATAAAAATAAAAGAGAATATAGTGCTACCCGTGCGAAGCCGGGGCGGATCGCTAGTGGGTTATACAAATGTTTGTTGAAAGCAGTGTACACTTTATAGTTTAGTATTTCTATTTCCCATTAAATTATGATTTTACATACAAATCGAGTACGGTCAAAATACGACCTTGTTTATTAACAATTTGCAATAATTGCAAGCGGTTTAATATGTTTGGAGACAGCCGAACACTAGCGAACTTGTCAGTTTCTCCATTCTGCGAACACGTAAGAGGATTAGAGCACAGACTGGGGACTAAGGCTGCGCTGAATAACAAATCCACTTTGTGAATTCATTATCGATCGCTTAATCCGAATTCAAAATGTTATTGGATAGTGTACGACTGACAAAGGAAAATGAAATAAATCAACAGAATTTATGTAATTTCATTTATTAATTAAAGGCTGTTTGTGCCCCTTTGATGAATTTCAATGTTGTTCGATAAATATAAATTAATAAAGCTAATGTTAAAAGTATATTATAGCTTTCTTATGTTGTTGTTTATCGTTTCAGGAGTTAAGAGTGAGTAAAACAAAAGTCATTACGTCATGTGACAGGTGAGGAACTCAACACGTTATACTTTACCAGTCAACAAGCTCGTAACAATGGTCATATAAAATTTATTAAATTCTACGTACGTAAGTACTATTATTTTGAAACAATCAATCCTAATTATTAAAAATATAAGTGCGAATGTTAGTTTGTGTGTTACGCTGATCAACATTAAATTTTAACACATTTTCAGGTGTGAGTACAGAAAATGATATGTGGTACTTACCTTTTATCCCTTAAATAAAACTTTTCCCGAAGAACATAAAACCTTAATATCGGTTTCTATGGTAATGTTTCATGTTTTGACAATAACAACTTTTTGACAAACGGTACCTATAATTTCTAGTTGTAATACGCTGTAGAATACAACATTTTCCAACATAGAAAATGACTAACGAATTCTTGCGAAGCCGCTGGCAACGGATAGTAATTTGATAAACTTTAAAAACAAATTCCAGAAAAAATTAAAACGTGCCTCATTTTTCTTGTCCTAAAGTGTACCGAGTGCGAGGCGTTCTTGTGATAAATATACTTATTTCGTGTTGCACATTATGTTTTCTGTTCGAAACAGCGGCCGCTCACTGAACGAACGTGCAGTGTACGGAAATGTTTAATGCTTCTATATTTTTGTTTCTATAAGAACATATTGTGTTGATTGTCTGTTGCTACGCCTTCGACAATGCCCCAGGGTGTATACATTTTGAATCAGACTTACACAATTATAAAATTGGAAAAGAATATTTACGGTCTAATGTATTCGCAAATGCCATATAATTCTATCCTACTAATATTATAAATGCGAAAGATTGTATGTATGGATGTTTGTTACTCTTTCACGCAAACTACTGAATGGATTTTAATAAAACTTTACAATAATATAGCTTACTCATTACAATAACACAAAGGCTATAATTTATAAAGATATTGTATGAATTGTCCAAAATATAGTGTCAAATAAGGAGGAAAAAAATCCGCCATATGCGAGCTATTCTGGTGTGCGCTGCAAAAACCGTTAGAGTTACACGTATATAATGTATACCGGAAATGTTTACCGTAAATAGTCCTACAAAAAAACCCGCGACAGGATATATCTATCTTTTATGTGTAAGCCATTATCGCCGAAATAGTGAACCATCTATTAATTATAGGGCGGAACGAAGTTTGCCGGGCCCGCTAGTAATATAATGTTTGATAATTCCTCGCACAGTGACTGCATTCCTTTAACAGCTAGCTTTTCACGGCCGACATTGGATTAAATGATGAGAGATAAAATAAAAGAAAATCCTTTGAAGGAAAGTTGTGTGATTGACTTTTCACTTCTTATTAGTGGTTTTTGGAAAATAAAGCTGTTTTTTTAGACGAGTTAATTCAACTTTGCAAATGTCTTTCATAATGGTCTTCTGCGTGTATACTGCATTGTTAACGCTTTAAGTAAATAAATGTTCTATTAAAACATTATTTAAGTGAAAAAGCGAATAAATTTAATCAAAACATAAGTCAGTAAGTTTGTCGTACACGACCGCCATCCATCACGTCTGAGATCAAAGTGCGGTTTAATACGGCTTACTTATTATTTTCATTTCGGCTCAGATTTATTAAGCTGGTGTTCACTCGCATTATTTACTTTCATTTACGGAAAACGGGTGACAAGTTGAGTTATTCCCACGATCGGTAACTCCTGGATGCGGGTCGACGGGAGTTTTTTATTCGTGTCTTAATTGAAACATATCCTGACTGGAGCGATGATAATGAACTCTTATGAAAAATGTTGAATATTCCTGGTTTTGACATAACCATTTGTAAAATCTTAAATTAAAAAAAAGGCAAGAACAGCGTCAGTATCACCGCCCTGATACTCCATCTGTAATAACACACCAACCATGTCAAACTACTGTCTTTAAATCTCAATACATGTCTATTCAGTATGTATGAAACAATAGCATTGATGCCCTCTAGGTAGATAAAACTGCTAACCTTATTTAAAATGTGTTTTTGGCACTATGGTTAAGGAAATCAGGACGATATTTCCTAAAAGTTATAATCGCAAATCATATTGCATAATAATTATATTAGGTACTCGCCCCAGATTCGATCGGGTATATAAACAAAATATAGCCTAGGTTACTTGATACTAAAACTTACTAGTGGTTTGCCTTGAGTATATACAGAACAAACAAACAATCAAATCTTTTTTACTTATATTAGTTTGCAAAATAGTATTATCACTATTCAAACAAAAGTCACTTTTCAGTAACAATCTCTATTTCTCTTCTCAACTCATATTAATCTCCATTTTAAATCTCCTCCCCTCCCGTCTCTATACGTAGCGTTAATCGCTTAACAGTAAGTACTATACAGAAACTACTTAAGGATATTGTATCAATATAGAAAAAAACCATCTTTGTCAGCGTTATTGAAGTATTTAAATAATTCAACGAATTAATTTCTGTTTTCAGATCGTTGAGGTTAAAAAATAATTAAAGGAAAAACCTTTTCAGACTTTAATAATCTTGTTCCGATTCCAAATAAAATCGGTTCGTGCCTTTGATTCGAAAATTACCGTCCAAATCGAAATGACGGTAATTACGTTAGTAGAAGAAAAAAAAAACAGGAAAAATTAAATGTTTCGTACGAAATTGTTTCTTCGAAAAAATCAAGCTTTAATTTCACGGTTAGTTGCAACGGTTAAGCGAAGGGAAACAAGTTGGACGCGCAGCTCAAGAGATAACATTTACGCTGAAGTTTTTATAATTCTGTGAATTAGCTATAGTAATATTTGAATTAATTTTATGTACTGTAAACAATTTAGGTCACCTTTCAATTCATCTTCAAATCTCCCTTCCATTTCTCTTCGACACTGACAATGAGAGACACATTAGCTACTATTGATAAAGATATACTTACATAAAGAATTGTGTCTTAACTCGTTAATTGGTTAGATAAGGAAGTGTAAATATAACTTCATATATTTCTGACTATCAAATACTTTAGTAGAAATAGAGTAATCTAGTCTTGATAAGGTAATAATAGCCTTTTTTGGAAACAGTGGTAGAGCCCGCAACAACATCTGTTGCAGGAATGCGCCGGCTAGACCGGTGAAATACCACGACCTCACAGAAGACAGGCGTGAAGTATTTTATACTTGTGCGTTTCGTCTGATGAATGAGGTGCTGGATGGCCAATGTCAGTCTTCTTCCCCTTCCTATCGGTTCCTACAAAGGAAAGGATGGGAAGAGGAAGAGGATTGGAGGGGGTGGGGGGTAAAAAAAATAATATAAAATATTAAGTAATTTTAATCTATGTTTTTAATTAATTTCACATTTGTATCCGTTACACTGACGTCGTAAGACGTATTGCTTGTTCATTGTTAAAAACCAATCAACAATATAAATAATATAGTAAAATTGCGTAAGCCACAAATCAAGGCAAAACACATAAATGTATGTAATTAATAAAAAATAAACAATGTCGCTCAGTAAGTCTTTGTTCTCAATTTATATATATTTCGCTGACACGGAGTGCGTGATGCACCTAATGATTCACTACACGGAGCCATCTGATCTAATAACACATCGATCATTCTTCACGCCACGACTTGTCTACTGTACGGTCGGCACAACAATTATATTGTCCTTGACAATTAATTTAATTATTATAATTTGTTATAATTTTTCAACCACATTCGCACTTTTACACATTTACTAGTACTTTTAAAACAGCTCTATTTAGCTTAAGTGTTTAATAAATATTTTGAGATATAATTAAAAACTATAAACGATGTTATTAATGTAATTACTAGAGTGAATCTATATTTTTAATAAATTAATTAATAATCTATAAACATTCCATTTATTAAATTTTAATTAATAAAATAAAATTCAACTTTCCGTTGCTCGTATTTTTTGGTATCAGTACATTTGCTAATTACAGTAAAATATCATCGCGTGTGCTAATTTATGAGCGTCAGCGTTTGTGTCATCATAAAATATGACAACTTTATAAAGCCGTACTTTTAGTCATTAATTACAATATACACATAGTGACAACATGGATCCATTAAAGCGAAAAAAATCAGAGGAAATTACAACAAATTTGTGACCAACAAAGAGTAATGAGAAAGACAAACGCGGTTTACCTGATACAAAGTTATTACTGTGAATTTTAATCTCAATAACTAAAAGATCTTCAAGCCATAGTGTAGAAAAAAATGCTAACTCGTCGTCCTAGGTGAGCGACGGAACGCGACGCGATACTATGCGACAAGATGCATAGCCGTACATAGCCGTAGCCCACAAATATACAGAGATCCATACGAAATAGATTCAAAGGGAGGATGCGAAGGAATTTAATCCTTATTAATTAGAGAAAATGCAAATGTGCTATAGTATTCTGTTAGACGGTCGAATTGACATGTTCGTCCAACGATTTCTGCAATTATTTGGTTCTACCATCAATGTAAACCAATGAACAATTTAGAAGAAAGCGTACTACGCTACTAGGTGGCAGCCCTTGCCGTAAAGAAAATTATCAGCCAGCCAGTATTTTTTTTATGCAAGAAAGTGGCAAACGAGCTAGCGGGTCACTACCCAAAGACATCCGCAACAAGAAAATGAGTTGCAGATGCATTACCTACCTTTAATGTACAGAGGAGTGGGCAGACAGGAAAAATTGTAATTTCCCCATACATTCCCCGTTTAAACTTCTTTCCGTTCCCATCATATCTTCATTAGGAAATAATCGGAGAAGGAAGAGATCTACAATTGGGCCTCCGACATCTCATCAATTATGGCTTACAAATTATTTTTGAATTTATTACGAATATGGATTGAAAAAGCTGAACTTGTGATACTCAAGCCTACTTAGACAATGTCTTAGTTTTGGTGGACAGTTATCGTATGGTATGCAATCTTCTATTTGCATGACAAAAAAGGAATTTCATCCTCATTGGATTTATTAACAAATACCAATGATAACAGCCTTCTATAAATTTTCTATGTAACACAAAATATTAATATCAACTGGAATGGTGGTTGATATGGTTTTAGGTCGCCTTTCATGATCCTAGATCTTCTCGTAGAGGTTGTATGCTCGATTATTTTTTATTAAAGAATCAAAATTTTTATTTTACCTCAAATAAACGTAAGTCAGTAACCTCAAGACTTTTGAATTTGCACCACGCACGTACAGTTGTTGAAACTCGCGACGTTATCAAAAAGCCTTCTGTAAACAATGTTGCGCTGAATGCGGTGCACGCTGGCGCTGAACAAAGAAGTGCTGCAGTATCAATATATGCAGTTGCTGGTCGCATTGTGAGTCAACATCTGAGCTCCTTGGCGTGATCGCTTGGTTTGAAACCAGGTCGGGTGTTTGAACCCTTATTACTTGCTTTGTCACTCAAATAGCCCTTAAAACATATTGTTTGAATTATTAGCACTATGCTTTGTTATTGCAGCTTTTAACTTATTGTTTATAGAAAAACTAGGTTGAAAAAGTGGAGTAGGTTACATTAGTTTGTATTGTAAGGAGGTTGATTGCAGGAAAATATTCATAAAGGTTAAGGTACTCAATCGTTACATATCTAGTCATATGTTGTAGTTAATATTTCCAGCGATACTTGGGCCTGATGAGGTTGAGAAGGACCAGCTTTACCTTCATATAGAAACTGGCGACAGATATCGCGCGATCGGAGAAAGACTGTGGGAGGCCGAGCCCCATTTTGGGTTATTTTACACTCTTCAGTTTGTCTTAACGTTCATTAGATTAAAACATGACAACATGTAGACAAAAGTACATACAGACAGTAATACAATGACCTCTTTTACTACATTTAGTTTTTAATACGATTAATCAAGCTCCGGCCTTGGATCCCTTGCAATATTTTTTACGGAACAAGCTAGGAAACGAGCAAGCGGTACACCCGATATCAAGTGATGGCTACCCATAGACATCTGCAACAAGCTAATGAGTTGCAGATGTGTCGCCTCTTAATGAACAGGAAAATAAGAATTCCTTTTCCTATCCATGGGGAGTGGCCCCATCCAATCCTCATCCCATTCCCTCCTTACTACTTCTTCACGCCTGTCTTCTGTGAGGTCGTTTCAAAAACTCACTTCACTTCAAGACGTGAGGATGTATCACAACAGCTCGTACCGTTGTTGATAAGATTATCAATTATATTAACTTTGGTAAATTCTGTCAATTCTTATGCATCCGCTTAGAAGGAGCGTAGTCAACCACTATCGTGCTAAAAATATTTTAAAAAAAATGCGCTCACCCCTCTAAGCCAGAAGGGTAGACCTGAAAACTGTTTGCCTTGAACTCTTTTGGATTTTTTTAGTAGGAGGATTGTTTAGAACGATTTAGTAAATTCAGATCTAACCTATATTAACAAACAAATAATTCATCATTCTCTCACATCCAATATTAGTAATGTCAAATATCGAAACAAGCCATTTCGTGTAATTACTTATAAGGAAGCGCTCTGTGTCCAGAATTGATGACTGACACCTGACAAGGGTATCCGTTTAAAATAGACAGCAAGGAATAATTCAGAGGTGTTAGTCACGCGGCGGTGAGTCAACTGACGGTGTGGTTAAAATTACCGTACGTGTGTACTGGCTTTATGACTATAGTTTCACGAATAAACTGTATCGTTTACAATGTTGTTTGTGTGATTTATGACATAATTAACTTTGTAAATCGTTTATCTGTTTAAAATAATGTAGGTTGATACATCTATGATACCAGGAGTGCATGAACATTGATAGCACAGATATTCGTTTACGTCATATTCAATATCCAGACAAAGAAAATGTATCACATCGGAGGAGTTATGAGAGAGCGAGAGAGAGATATGCGTTAGTAGCTTTTATGTAAGAAAAGCAAGGGTCACTTCTTCACAACTTCTTCACTTAGCAGTATTTGACAGCCTGTGAAGTAGTGCTTCACCGATCAAAACTTCCTTGCCATTCTGAACGGGATATATCAATCTTCTCATAGGTCAAATGGGTCACTTAGTAATAAACAGACTCACTTACTAAAGTGTGTCGTGCAAAGGTGCATCCTAACTATTATTATAAATGAAAATGTGTTTGTTTGTTACCTATTATCATCATTAAAATACAGAAAATGACATACGGTACCTTTCATCGCGAAAATAAAACTATTCACGAGTGTAAAATAATTACATACAACCTTCATTTACAAAATCGGTTGTCATGGTAATATTACTTGTTTTGACAATAAACACTTTTTGACATATGTTACCTATGATTGAAAGTTATACGGGGAATCGTCTTACAAAAATGCCTAGCGCTACACAGCTAGTACTTTTATAAGATTGGCATGTTACATTTAGTTTTTCACATTTATTCGCGTAATTTATTAGTCTAGTCATGAAGTTAGTTGACTCATAAGCCAAAAATCCGACACTCCTCAGGCTATCTGGCATCCGTACTCAGTCTCGTATCTCTTTGACTATTTAACGAGCGAGATAAAATGCGGGAAGATGAGGGGGAGGCTGCATCGCCGCGAAACCTCCTTAACGCTCGACGCTTTTCTAAAACCACTAATTACTGTTTTTAATTCAATTGAAGGGATGTTAAGAGATTGCAGGTTTTCATTATAAAGCGCGTTCTGTTTTCCGGCGGTCGCGGGTTAAAGGCTTTCACACTTTTTCTTCTTTTTAATTACTTAAAGGGGAACAGAGTGATAATGAACTAGCGAGTGACGAGAGACTCGGTGACTTAGACTTTGCAAAGAAAATATAACAAGACAGACGCGCAGTTAACTAGATTTTTTAAATATATTATTTACCAAGTAACTTCTTAGAAGTACAGAAGTTATATTACGTCGATGTCAATTTACCGAAGTAGAAAAGAGGCAGTGTGGGGCAAAACGTAGTTGTCTTTACACAGCCTCTTCCTGATGGAAATCAATTGGATTTTTTGAGAGTTCACCTGTCATTCCGGCTTCGGCGGCGTCACGTGATTTGAATACCGACCTAGTGATGTACCACAGTGTAGGAAGATCGGTAATGCAAGTGCAAGATGTATTATAATAATATTTTACATATTAGAAAGTAGTAAGAAGTGGAAAAACTAGGATTGGCCCTACGCACTTCACTTATCACGTCTGATATACCGCAGAATACTTCTACTTGACGGCTGTCTTCTGTGAGGTCGTGGTATTTCACCAATCGAGCAGGTCCCTCCGTGCAACACATGTTATTGCGAATTCTCCCATGATTAAGTTGGTTTTATGAATCTTTTCAGACGACAATAAGGACAATTTTTTATATTTTCTATTTTAGTCTGTGGCGCTGTGTTTTAAAATGCAGCGCTCGTCCATGATTTCGCTGACGAGAGCAAGCGAGTTGATTTGGACTATTTGTCTTCTAATGTAACAGGTTGTTCAGTGTAATAAGATTGGCGAGGCGTGAGATGACATTTTTAATGTCAATATTTTGTAAGTCGATTAATTGAATTGTTTAATTAGTATTAGGTTTGCTTATTTAATTTTATTAACTTTACTTTTAGACATAATAATTTTAATTATTTGTTTTCGAATTTATCTATAAATTTCATAGTGCATTTTGTTTAACCTAAATCAACCTCCTTGCCCTTTTTCCATGTTGTGTGGGGTCGGCACAATATGTCCGTACTCCATGTTTTATAGGTTTTAGCTAGTTTTACCCTCCTCGGGAATAATTGGTTGTACTTTAGTCTTCTTTAAACCAATGTTATCAAAGACAATGGCGTTCCCGAGTTAGTCAAATGTCGCGAATACCGTCCACTACGAGTCGCTGACCGGCATCATCTCTTCTCCGATATTATAATCCAGCGCTATTACCATTCCTTTAGAAACAGCGCCATCTTCCGTCTTGTAACCTAAACATGAACTTCAAATTTCCGCATCTCTTGTAAACTGATAGAGACAATGCTTAGCAATACTAAATAGGTCTTATTACTAATTATATGTTATGTATATACAGTTCTACAAAAGAAAAAAAGCGCTGAAATAATGGAGCACCATCCCGCTGCGATACAAAGAGATGTAAGCCGTAATAAATTTACAAAAAGTTTGTTGGCGAAGACAGGCGGGCGTTCATACGCTGGAACAATCGACCGTTATCCGAACAGTCTGAGGTCCATTCGCTTTTCTATCTGTTTCAATTCGCTCATTAAGCGCAATAAGAGTTTCACAATCAATTTCGAATCGCGATCCTCCTTCCCCAACATATCTATGCGACTGTATGCCCCCTTATTGCTATACATGTAAAGTTTAAATTGCGAGAATCAGTTAACAAAACCGCTGGCAAAGTATGGAGGCTGTCCATTTATTGTGGATAGCATAGATTGATGGGCGGAGCTGGCAAAGGTACGGGGCTGGTAGGTGGTTTACCACAAAGTCGAGTGCTTTTATTGTTAACGATTTAAAAAATATAAACAGTTTATGTTTCAGATTTTTGAAACAACCGTCTGAGATATTGCTCTTGCGCATCCTCAAGCTCTGAGTTGTTTTTTGTTTGTGTTAAATTTTCTACACCATCACAACCTGATAGCTCTGATTATTATGAGTATACTAGTGACGCGCGCCGGCTTCGCACTGGTAGCACTAATAATGTTGATCCTTTACTGAACTTCACGCGATCACCTGCTAGGAATTCTCTAAGCGCAGCATTTTGGGCTGTGCGTTGATATATCAGTTAGTCAGTTTCTTCTTTCATTATAGAGATAGATAAACGGCAAGCAACTATACATAGTTCAAGTCATATACGCTATGTGTACGTAACTCTTGTATAGATAGAGTGAGTATGTGTGCGTGACATAAGGTTGATGACGATGACTGCCACAGAAGGCAGAGCTGCATATTGACAAACACTCGCACACAGAACGCGCCAACTTGTGTTAAACTGTCTTTGCACGTCTTTGTAGTTCGGCTTGTATTATGTCGCATAAAAACAATTGTTCATTGGTCTGTTTACTGTGTATGTAGAAATTGTCAATTAAATATTAATTATAATTTAACTACTAAAACAATAGATTTATAAGTCAATTAAAATATAATAAAAAAATCGTGTCCGTGTCGTTGAGTCTAAACGAGAGTTGAGTTAGTACAGCTTACGAGGTGGAAGCTAAGTTGATATATAGACGGCGTTGCAAAGAAACTAAGGTGGAGTGTAGTTGTGAAGAAGTTAAGGGTAACGTCTTATAGTAACCTCGATAATAGAGCATTACTCCCGCCAGAGAGCGAAGGATAAAGTAAAATAAAAACATCTCAGAACGAAAGTCTTTTGAAGTTTCATCTTTTAATTAAAGAAGGTTCCTTGCGAGCTTACATCTAGAACAATTGTATTATTGTCTCAGTTTTAATAATAACTTTTTTAAATAATTGCATAAATATCCGACTCAAAGAACCTTTATTCATCTAGATTTTTTACTAACAATGTTTTTTAAATAAAGATTATTTTCCGTAACAGTTTATTTGATTCCATTTAGCAGATTGCGCTAGGCGCTGGCGTAGTTCAATTCAACGAAACTCATTCGGAACTGACGCTTTGTTTTGGCTTCATTACAAAAAATACGCAATAACAGTTCTGCGAGTAACAATAACTATTAACACACCCACTTTCGAGTATTATCCGTAAACAGAGTTACAGTTTCTGTTATAAAACTACTTTCTGAGCTCTATTCAAGTGGATATTGATACGAATTTCGAATTGAAATGTTTTGCAGAGATGAATTTGTAAGATTGTATTTGTAAAGTTGCAATGTTGGCTACATTGCCAGCGACGGTGGTCACTCGAGAATTGTTTAGTTGGCGGCTATGCATTCAAACTTGTAATTTAGTTAACTACTGAAGTAATAATTCATTTGTTTGAGAAATAACATTTGTTACGTTCATCGATACGTTTTTATAATAAATTAAAATTAAACACAGTTTAGAGTTTCGTGTGTTATTTGGATTTTATTAGTCGTGGAAGTGTTTTGATATTTTTTTTTTTTAATTATTTCATGACTATTAAGAAAGGGGGAAGAGGAATACGGGAGCTTCTCACTTAATATCCCAAGCTTAGTTAGATTAACTGATTTTAACAATCCTTTGAACACTCTTCTCGATAAAGATACAATATTAAAATTCAACCATATACATACATTCAACCAATCTCTAATAAGCTCGCGAAATTCCTAGGTATCGATATATATATCATCAGACTCTTGTCTTGAGGTCTAAATTAAGTATAGACTGGAGCCGATTTTCAAACCGGTGAGAGTGAAATACTACGTACATACAAATGTCCGTCATTCTGAACATACTAAAAAAGTGTCAACTTTGGAGTATGAGTAATATAATTTGATATAACCGGCAACGTTTAATTAATTTGGCGGAAAGCCAACTGCGCAGTGACGAGACACCGCGCCTTTCAAAAACATATACATTCAAATTTCAGAATAAATTACTTTACTTCCACAATTTATACAAAAATAATCTTGTATGTTTGTCTAGATACACGATTCAGTTGAGACAGATGAATTAAAATATAATTTTCAAATTACATATAATATTTTTCAACAAACTGTTAGGGAAAATGTAGGCATTATTATAAAGTAACATACTAAAGAAAGACGATTATTAGTACTCGTAACCGATGAACATGTATTTATTTATGATTGAAGCAGGAGTCGTAGTAGAAGGAGTCCTTTTCCAATTCCCATAGTTTTCTACGAAGGATAGGATGGAAAGGCAAATAGGATTGGACGGGGGAGGAAATGAATACGAGAAGGAAATATCCTGTTTCCTGTCTATCCCCTTCTCTGTCCAGTAGGCAACACATCTGCAAATCATTTGCTTGTGGCGGATGCGTATGGGTAGCGGTTTTAGTTGAGCCGCTTGCTCGTTTGTCATCTTTTTTCATAAAAAAATACAACGTCAAATAAAAATCGTAGGTATTTATAATTAATAATTTGAACTTGCCCTCATTTCAATAGTATGTTTGTGTGTACATGGATATATAAAAAATAAATTGCAAAGCCCTTGCTCCACCCCGATAGGGACAGAGGCGCTTCAAGTGCCAATTTTCACCAATTCACGTCGCCATATTGAAGGAATGCTATTCGCTTTTTTCCAATGGACTTTCCAATTCCAATCGGCTGTCATGGCCCGTTAGGAAATGTGAAAAGGTTTAGAAATGGCGGCGGGAACTCGGAACGGGAGCTATGCAGTTACATTACGCAAATTCGATAAGAATTACGCACACAGAATGCTACACGGAGACTTTAATGTATTTAAATTATTCAGATTCTTTTGTAAAATTGCATTTTTAAAAGAAGCAAACCTTTTTTTTTAAACACATGTCGTAAATCTTTTGAAAGGAACGGTACGAAAGTAGCCATGATTAAATTAATTTCGTAATATTCTAGGGAAGTAACACACAATTTAATAAGTGGATTTGTAATATGTTAGTATGTGTGGTACTCAGTAACAGATGTTAAATGTATGGGTCAACTCGCTCGGGGAAGTACGCTGAACAAAAGCATGAAAGCCTTCGGCGTTTCGTCTGAAGTGACGCGCTGAAGGCAATCCCTTATGTTTTATTGCCTTATAAAGGCTTGCAAAATATGTACAACTCATTTGCTTGTTGCGGACATCCACGCAGCCTAAGCAGGCCTCCAAGACCGACTGACGATCTGGTCAATGTTGCGGAACTCCACTGCTTGAGGGCAGGGGACCGATGTTTGTAGCAATTAATGGGGAAGGCCTGCGTCCAACAGTGTACGACTGTAGTCTGATTCGCTTATTTGTTTGCGTTTTTTTAATTAAATTAAATCCATAAAAGTTGTTATTTTATCTACGAAAAATATAATAAAGAAATTAAAAACTAGGCTAGTTTTGTCTCAAGCGTCGCTCGATTGTTCATTGCTTGTTTTAACCAAAAATCGATGACTCATTTTCCAACGTATTTAGATTTGTACGAGACGAAAAAATTCTTAAGCCGTCCACCGAGCTCAGTGTTGAATTTAAATCGTTAATCGGACAATTTTCTACGCGTCTGAGTCACTCGCAGTCGGCGCGTGCGACGTGTAATTATACCGCAAGGACTTCCGTCTTCAGTGTGTTTACTTTATGAATTATTAGTCATACCTTTGTACGTATCGATTAAAGGGCTTATAATATGTCGCCTTCAAAGTTTCAAACGTGACACATCAGCGATACCATGTGAGATATAAAAATATATTGAAATCGCCCATCGGTTATGAGTATCAATATCGCCTTGTATGTATGTCTGTCACTAATCTGTCAATATAACTTCGTCTAGGACCAACACTGCATGCCGGAGTCTTCTCTTACACCCGAAGGTGGCCGCCGAAGTGGTTTTAGTAGGTAGAATCCCACATCATCCTATCTTTAAAAAGACCTGATTGTCTGTCTGAGGACGGGATCACGGGACCATCACTGCAGTACACTTTCGGAAAATTTCCGTTGCCACTTTCTTCATTCAACCTTTACAATGTGCGAAAGACAATACCTTTGTCAATTTTTGCTAAAAATAATTAAATTACACTTTTCCCTTTCAAAGTTGTTTCCACGACGAACGAACTATTACGTTCTAAGATGAATGAATATTTGTTAAATATCTTGACTTCGCATGACAAATTCAAATTATGTTTATGTATTTAATTTAAGAAAGAAAATGGCGTGGTTACAGTAATGTGTAAAATGTCAAATATGCAATATTCAGTGCCATTTTAATCAAAACTTCGAGGAGGTCGTTGAACATAAAGCGGGATACGCCTGAAAAGTTTAGGGTCGCGCCGAGAGACGCTCGCCCGCCGCAACCCGAGCGAATTGTTAAACTGTTGAAGACGTTACGTTCTGTTGTAACATGTTAATGTTTTAGTGTTTGTGCTTTTACAAAGTTAATACATTCATTTCATTAAATTATCACAGTTTATTTTATTTAACTTTTATTTAGATACAATTAATAGATTTGAGTGTATTGTAAAAATTAACAGTCTATTGTTTCGTCCTAAATATTCTTTCTCAGTAGATTTAAATTTTATTTATTCTATATATTAAAAGGCTGATGAAAAATTAGACTGGTTAATAAATATTTGTGATTTTTCAATGACAATAATGGCTACTGTCTGACTATTCCACTAGTATTTGACATTTTACTCTTGTCTGAACGTAAGTACGTGTGGTCGAACGTAGCAATATATTCAGAAGAATAAGTACACCGTACAATGAGCAAGAAAGTTCCTAGACGAGACAATTACTTCAATACGTCAACCAACACGTACGAGCTTCTTCAGCAAACACACACTCGAATCGTTACCTTATAACGCTTTAGTAGCGTTATCGAAGCAAAGTTATCGCTTTTGACATTATTAATCAATTTAATATCCGTGCTATTGACTTCAACACTTTTGTACTATTGAAATTCCTCGTCAAATCGATGTCCGTGCTATTGACTTCTACACTTTCGTTTTACTTATATTCTTAGTCAAATTAATGTCCGTGCTATTGACTTCTACACTTTCGTACTATTGACATTCGTCATCATATCAACTTCTTTTTTATTTACGTAAACATTCAATAGTACTATTGACACCACTAACATACTTTTAATACCCGTGATGAATAACATCAAGTACTTAGAACTGCCATAGTTAATTTTATTTCATTGTTGTTTAATATATTTTAGGGACCCGATCCGGTTTCGATATCTAGATAGCGCACGCGGCAGACGAAAGAGTTGAGGTAAGGATAACTGGAGAGGGCGGACGTGCTCCGGCTTATCAATACGAATAATTCGA
>JWHW01025455.1:188049-198630 GCA_000931545.1 Papilio glaucus | reverse complement strand
GTCAAGTTCGAATCAATTATGTTCTATTTCATTGTCTCTACCCCTGGTGCAAGCAAATGTCGATTTTAAGGTGACAAACCTATTTTTAACTCTGACTATACAGGGCGAATAATAGTAAATACCAAGGAATGGTAACTGTCCAATGGTAGGGTAGGATCAGTTCTCTAAGTCATTTTTTCCTTTTTTTTGTAAATGGAATAAACTTTGTATGAAATAAATAAGTTAAATACATACACATAAGTTATTAATTCTGTACAAAAAAAACGAGGGAAAATCATTAACGAATATTTCTGTCACTCCGCTTATGTTAATTATTCTGAGATCAGCCATTTATAAAAAAAAACAACATAAAAAAAAAGGTTCACTTTAAAATGGTTCTCTTTAATCTATGTAAACGATTTTTTAAAGCTCACGTACGTTTTAATGCAAAAGCTTTTCATCCTTAAGTAATGCTTTTACCCGGAAATGGGTGTTCAGTATTATATCATAAATTTAAATCACGGCTCCCAGTTTCGCTTTGCTTTGTAGCCATATTTGATCTCCGTTTATGCCGTAATATGAAAATAAGCTTGAATTCATGAGTTTGCCCACAAATTCGTACTACGGCCATAGTTGAGTAAACAACCACAGCGCCACGTAGCGTATTTGCTTTTAATTAGTTGCTGGTAACATTTCAGCCGCGGGCTCGCACATTCGACTAATGGATGTAGCTGAATTGAAGGATCAGTTTTTTGCTCATACTTTTTATGAAATAAACTTTCACGCTGTTTATATTAAGGGGTCGACAAAGACCGCAAAATGTCAAGACCGCTCTGTCTTCTTTTCAACCGCTAGTTGTTCACTGCTGACCGTCCTCCCCCATCAATCACCACAATCTTTGGTCTTTTGCCTCATCCAATGGACTTATCCAACCTTGTCCAGACTCGTTACTTATGCATCTTTATCACTTAGATGTGCTACGCTATGTGAAATTGTTTCATGTTTCATTTATTATCGGCAATATTATACGTTTACCTAAATTTCGACGTAAATAAAGATGAAAAGTGTTTACTAACGAAATGTACAGTTCAAGTGACTTGAAAATGTTTTAAGAAACAGTTCATGATAAATGCAAATATTGAAATGAATTATGCATCTGTAGTCTGCATTCGAAAAGTTTTATAGTCGCCTCTCCGCAAGATTTACACTTCCTTGTTTTAATGGAACATAAATGTCGTTTTTTGCTGCGAAATAAAGTTGACAAACCGGCACAAAGAAAACTCATCGGACGTTGTTCACATTACTTAGGACTGTGTGAAGTTGAATGGGCTATAGCTATGAAAATGGAGCAACATTGTGTGCATGTGAATTTTGTGTTTGTGTTGAGTCCCGGAATGATTTCAATTCACAATTGGAATTAGTTAGTACTGTTATTGAGTTAGTGGAGTTTTATTTTTGATGAACAACGACACGAATAAATAAATGATAAACCTGATAATAGCAGGCCAGTAGATGTTCACGCAAGACAACGTCTGGTCCGTCAGTTTCCTTGGATAAATTATTATTATTATACATTTTTGTTTAAAACTGTTAACATGGCTTGTTGATTGGTTTACTTATAAATTAAATATGTTGGCTTAATGTTTAGTGACCCTTTTGAATTTTTAGTTTTAACCAATTATAATTAATTAACACTAAGTGTTTAATTGATAGTGCTCAAAATTATGTATCATATTGTCAAAAATTATATAATTAAAGTACTAGATATTTATTATTAGAATATAGATCTTTGCTGTTTCAAGTGGTTCTTCATGAAGGAAAAAAACCATTCGGCCCTATTAGAAATATTCCTCCAGAGACGAATCCAGAGGTCTTAAGGTGTGAAAAAATACTGTTAATAATTTAACTGTAACCTTGATGCTATTCGTAAATGCACAATAAAGTTTAAGTAGAACTTTTATTATTATATTAAACAGTGTAACCTCAAAAGTACGATTAAGTATTGAAAATATTACTAGACACTGCAGAACACATACACGCACGGACCATCCCCACGTGGGTTGGGTCTGAGCCGGCATCTATCAGTAGTCGTATAGTGTATTGTTTTATAATTGTGTTTTATTGTTGACCGGATCCTGATGTTGCAAACACGTAAAGTCACGCAGAAAAATAGTATGGCATTATACTTCTAGCTTAAGTAACGAATACGATGTCTCGCCTGACTTAATTGAGGTAAAAAAGCAAATTTAATAATGTATAAATTAAAAGAAATTTCATTTGTTTATACGATAAACAAAAAATAATTCTCTCTTTGATATTGAGCTCGAATATCTTGAGTATTACAATATTCCGATATTGATACTCCGGTAATGCCTCGAGCGTTTTCTTTTTTATTATACCACGAAGGTAATTTAGATTTTGTCAGGTATGAAATTACAACCAAATATTATCATTGTTTAGGTGAGGCGCGGGGACTAGCAGTTCGGTTTTGTTTACATTATATATTATATAAGCGACCAAAGTTCAAATGTTGCAATGAACCTCGTAGCTATGTTGTAGGAGTTCGTAGCCGTCACGCTGGTTCTAGGTTCGATTGCAGATGATGTAGATTTTTGGCTTATACCTGGTGCACGGCGAAAGACATACCCTCGTCACAATTGAAAATTTTAAGGGTAAGCTATTGCCATCGACAACTATCTCTTTGTATTGCAAAAAGATTATTAGATACAAGGGTTTATTATTAATAATAATATAATAATAATAAATCAGTCTTTTCTAGAATGTTCCCCACTGCAGGGGCACAGGCTTCCTCTCCGAGAGAGAGTATTATTATTATTACTAACAATTAAATCGAAAAGAGCACAAAAAAAAAACAAAAATCACTTTATTCCAATTATTATAAGTTAACGAAAGTGCGGTCCTCACATATATTTCATATTTAACAGTGGTAGAGCCCAAAAATGAAATCATTAGATACATATAAGTCAGCGCTTGTGACCTTTAGGACATATTCCTCAAGGTTACAGACGTAAGTGGTTATTTATACGACTCACTGTCACTGTCACTGTCCTCGTTTCATGTTCATCATGGCACATACAATTTAGGCGGTTCGTTTTATAATAAAAAATAACAATAATCAGCGTTTTTAGTACGTTTCTCCATTGCAGGGACACAGGGCACCTCTCAGAGAGTGGGAAGGGGCCGTAATCCACCACGCTGGTCCAGTGTGTTCGAATTTAGTCTAAGACATGGTGGTTTCCTCACGATGTTTTCCTTCATCGTTTTTTGGAGCAGTGGTTATGAAATAAATTACACAAAGTAAAGCGCCTGCCTGGGTTCGAACCCGCGACCTACGTAAGTCGGGCACTATACCACCGGTGTTATTTATTTATTTGATTCATTTCCTTGATAACATAAAACTGACGCAGAGACATGTTTTGTCTAAAGTTAAATTGTTTTCTTATTCAGATTAGTGGCTTACTAAAACAGGTCGATTTAAGGAGCACCCATAACAGATAAGCATGTATGCGTAGATGTATGAATGTAGAAGAAGCGAGAGAGGTGTGCCAGGATCGCGCCAACTGGAAATCCATGATCTCTGCCTACCCCTCTGGGTTACGGGCGTGAGCGTATATTTATTTTATTTATTTATTTCATTGTTTTAGTAATTTACAAAGGCAACATTACCGTTGATATTTCTTAGTGTGCGCAGAGGTTTACGGCTCCGTTGTCACATAACTATGCTCAGCTCAAGGCAGTAAATTGAAACTTGGATTGTTAAATTTTAATCGGCTAGTTAACTCAGCACTCGCTAGCTACGCGTAGCATCGTAAACTGCCAACTGTTCAGTTAAATTTCGTTAATTGAAATGGAACTAATGGTGTAATGGGAACCTAAAGTACAGATACATCTCTGTAGTCATAAATCTGTAAAATTATTTCATTAATAATGTTACTATGTACATAAATTCATATAAATAAATTATAATTCTTTTTATTGTTGGGTATTTCTTAGCGGCCATTGCTTAAAGTATCTTAAAAAGCGTTATGAACTGGGTCAGAGTATAGATAAAAATTATTTTAGAATTAAAATTAGATCTTTTGTAAAATATAAACCTATTATAAAGTATAGACAGACATATTGTTATTGATCACAGACTACATATATATACGGTGTTAGAAACATAAAGAAATAATTTATAATTTTTTTTTTCAAAATCAAAATTCCATTCGAATGAGCTCTTACCCAGAATGAGCCCAGGTAGGCGCTTTACTTTGTGTAATTAATTTATCAAGCCTGCTACAAAACCGGCGAAGGAAAACATCATGAGAAAACCGGCATGTCTTAGAACCACCAAATTTGAAGACATGTGACATCCACCTAAACACAGTGCGCCAGCAGTTGGGCAACGTACTAAAAAGGCTGATCTATTATATTATTATTTATTATCAATTCAACTCTAAGGCCACATAGGTTCCGATCTTTGTGGCGATACAAGAGAGTGGGCTACGTTCAGCCCTGGCTATATAACAGGTGAGGCTGATGATAATGACATTTATGATGAAGTTGTTTGTTTGATGAAAAAAGGCGACGGTGAATTGACAATTTCTTTTAGGTTATACAATCGTAAAAATACAATTTTTCATACATTTAAACGTAGTTGTAAATAGACAATTCAAACACGAATAACAATAGCTGAATAATATTTGCGAAATGAATTATAGTGAAGGCGGTATATTTGTTCGGAGCGGCATATTTATCTCGCAAACAGTTAGCAGCGATTATCGGGACAGTTAAGATAGATTTATCTTGACAATAAAAGTAAACACAGGCAGCTCTCAACCGCGCCCCATTACTGAGAGGGATTCCCTGCGACTTGTGGCTCGAGAGATAAGCGGTGAGCGATTCTTTCTATACCATACAATTAACCATGAGTTATATTGGCTTAATTAAAGCAGAAGGCTGAAGAAAAGAACGTACTCTTTCCTTAAAGGCCGGCATCGCCTTTGCAGTTCCTATGCTGTTGTGGGCACAGTGACTATTTAATATTAGGCGAATCGCTGCTCGTTAGCACCCTCTTAAAAATATTTTTTATAATGTTCTCCTCTCTTCGAAGGTTCTAAGCAGAGGTACTAGGTCCAGTACTTGGTTTTTCATGTATACTTTATCTTAAGACTGTTTAAGAGGCTGTTTCATCTTATATTGTGCTTAGATCGGCCTCTATGCACCTTAACTAAGAGCCATTAGCTTGGAGCATGACTGTAGCAAGTTTCATCGAACTGAGGAGTTGTTAGCTCTTAATTATTCTTAGATTTCTCAGATAAACTTAACTTGATTTCTGTAAACGCTTTAACACCCTGACTTGGAGGCGTTTAATTGGTTTATTTCGATTTGTTTATTAGGTAGGATTATAATAAAGTAATACGGCACATATTATGTTTTCTAAACAGTGATAAATTTGATATTTTAACTAACAAAAGACGTGGCTTATGCCTTCCGCTATTAACCAATCTATAAAAAACTTACGAAATAAAAGTTGTTTGATCGCAAGAGCGTGTATATTGGGCCATCCTTGTATTAGTTGATGGGAGGGTCAGAGGTTTGGCCGAAATGTTTTCAACTTACGCCTTGAGAGCTCAAACGGTTTGATTGTCAGAAGAAAATGGAATGGTCCGGAAGCTAAGAGGAGAAAAAGAAATTTGGTCCATTGAGCGAATTATTTTGTGCCTTCTCTCCGTTCATCCCCGGCTTTGATAACTTGTAATGGGATTGTTACCTGTCTAAGTTCTATTTCGTTTTTTTTTTTTAAATTCTTCGACCAGTTCTTTGTAGAATTTGTATTACTTAATTCTTAAAGAAGACTTTTTTCAATACCTCACGTTTCTAATTATACAAGTTATTGCCTCTCGTTACTGTTATTTTTAATGGGTTAAGTTCTCTTGCCATCATTCTGTCAATTTTAGGATTTTGATACGAAGTTAGTGGCTTGTATTTAATGATAATATTGGTATGTATTAAAATGATCAAAAGTAAAAAACATTCATATTAAGTTGACTGTAAGAATAAATTCGGAGTCTTCTTCCCTATGAAAATGAATTCAGTACTGCGTACTGATACTGAGCCTCGGGAAGGAGTATAAAACTGTTAGCTCAGAGGGTGGACAGGCTGGTTATCATTTTAGGCCACGACGACGATTTTCGATGACGATTCGATACAGGAAAATATATACCTTTATATATATATGTACCTTTCTTATTGGCTCATCACAGCATACATAAACTAGACCAGCTCGTGTTGATAAATAGACAAATAAAAAAAATATAGCCTATGTTACTCACAAATAGAAGAGTATCTATTGGTTTTTTTTTTTTAAATAGGCTCTGTAATTTGTGAGTTTATCCGGTACTAACAAACGATCAAATCTTATCTTTTTATAATATTAGTATAGATTATAATTTAAAATATGTTTTTGTTACTTTAAAATGCATTGATCATATATGTAGACATTTTGAAATTTTATACCGTATTTTTTTCTCCGAAATTCTTTTCTTGATCATCGATGATCGAGCTGCTGGTTTCGTGGCCACAAATCCTTAAACTTACAACTAGCGCTTCCACCGCGGCCATTGCCGGAACTATAAAACTGTGCCGTAATAAAACGGGGTCCCTTTAGGTGCATGCATACATCTGTAATGATATGTACGCAGTCCATCGAACCGTTACTATCACCGCTCGATCTTGATTCACTAAGGAAATGCTCAATGGAACGTGTCCACGAAAACGGCTGTATATTAAAGGTAAAGAACTTTTTTATAGTTTCAGCAGCTCGTTACGGAGGTGGAAAATATTTGATGGCCCCATAGAAGTACTTTTATGAGTTTGGACGCCGTCATTCTGCGGCCTATTGTTTTGTTTGTTTTAATATAACATTATAAATCCTTATGTATTACATAGTCCTGTATAATTAATTGCCAGATGGTAACTTAGTGCACATTGGACGCCACATTAATTAAATAATTATGTACATTCTTTTTGTAATTCTTGAACATATCCGTGTTGATAAAACGACTAGATTTGATTCTAATGGTTCTGAGTGTGATAATGTCTAGAAAACATTGATAATTATTTTTGTATATACACTGTCTACTTCTTATCTTTCTTTCTGTATCACCTTAAATAAAAGATCAAACGAAGGAATGAATGAATGAATTATAAATGAATGAAGAAATAAATGAATTAATTAATTAATGAAGGAACGAATGCATAAATGAATAGAGGAAGAAATGAATGACTAAATAAATAAATTCAATAATTTAAAGATACTCTATAAATATAGTTTTATAGAACAAAAAGCTGGCAAGTTCAAAGACATGTACCCAATGGTTTATACAAATGATTTCTTAATCTTTCACAATTTGGTAGAGGAACACTAAACGATCACACTATCGACCGTTTATCACACTATCCGTGACCTTACAGACGCGTGTAGCGTTCAGAATTTATTAGGTTTATCATTTGTTCAACGAAAAACAAATCCTCTAAATTGCTTACATAAGCTGTGCTGTAGACACATGTAAATTGCGAACAAACAGAGGGACACCAACTAGGTGCTAAATAAATATATCTTCCCGGCAGCTGTCTCGCAAGAAACAGAATCCCTTGTTACCAGTCGGATAGAATCGCTAAACAAAAGACAAACACGCAACACTTTCTTGTACGGACTGGAAATAAGGAGAGATTAAAAGTAAAGACAGGAACCGTGCCTTAGGGTTGGCACCTTTCTTTTTCTGTAGTTTTATAAAAGTTAAATAAAACACGAATTAAAAAGACACAGGCAATCATAAGGAAGACCGACAGAAGTGAAAACTATAAAACAGGTGGGAAGACGCGACAATAGATCAAAAATAAATAAATAATCAACAAAAATAAACCTTGTATCTTAAAAATAAAATTCAAAATTGAATACTAGAAAAATAATTGAAAAAAGTTTCAAATTCAAATAAGCATGTTGCTGACGCGTGAGAACGGTAAGCATGTTGTTTGAGCAAACATATAAGATTTTTTCCTACCAAATATCGTTAAAGAAGTTTTTACTTCTAAAAAACAAATAGTTAACACAATATAGACGGCCGCAAGTGCGGAGACCTTCCAGTAAATAAAAAATATCGAGGAAATGGTTTCAAGTGTAAAATCAATTAATTTTTTTGCATGTATGGAATTTTGGATTACTGCACTTTTGTTTCACTATTCATTCAAATAAGGCTCACGTACATTCAGTATTTTTTGTGTGCGTACACTTCCTAAAACCTATTAAAATTTAGAGATATAATCCAACTCACTATCTTCATTTTACTATGATCGTCTTGAAAAAGTCGATACAATTTATTGATAGGACATTTAAAAAAAAATAGATTATAAAAAGTGACAACCCTATGTTTAAACAGTTCTAGGCAACGTAGCGCCGACGCTCCATACAGTCGCGTTATTGAGACGTATTTTGTCGACGTTACCGTGCAGTACCCGCGGAAAATTGCTCTAATAATTGGATTTATATATTGTGTTTAGTGTCCGCCTTTAAAACACTAAAGGCGTTAAGATATTAACTTTAACTTATTAGTAATGAAGGAAAAAAGCAATTTATATTTTCCCGTGTTCTGGCAACTATGACAATATTTAAGTGCTTTATTAAGCCAACAAATATCTACTTATAGAAATATTCATGTCCAGCCAAATAAAGCGATTTTCAAACAATTTAAATGAACGCTCCTCGTCAAGAGAAGAACGCATTTAAAGTTGATTCGACTTTCTGTTTCAAATGTAATTTATTTGATGATAAAATATACAAAATTGTTAAAAAATAAAAAAAAATTAACAATGTTTACTCCAAGCCGTGCGTGCTATTTGATAATGAAATGGTGATGTTGAAATGTTTGAAATTGGCGCGAACAGTCGTCCTCATCGTCGCTTGCGTTCTCCAACAGGCGGGAACCGCTTTGCGCGCGAAATATATTCTCCGCCAATCAGAGGCCGTGACGCAACATGACGCAGTCTTTTCTTTTTTTTAATTGGTGCGTTCGGGGAGGTCACTGCGCATGCGTGAACACTTCATCTCTATAGTTTTAGTATAAAACATAATATTTTATTTATTACTACTGCCTTCTTGAGAAACAACTTCATTCTTCCATTAACATTCCGGTTATATCTAAATAATGGAGAATGTATTTTGTATGAGCTACATACAGCAATCAAGTTATTATTAATTATTACCCATATCTTAGTTCATTAATCAAAATCTCTGTAACTGATTGCTTGAAACATAGGACTCCGCAGCCAGTGAAGCACAATTTTTATTAGAATATATTTTATAGCATGTGTTATTTTTGTAGATTCTTTAAAGTACATTATAAATTAATAAGTTTTAAAAAGAAATGAAGATAATAATATCATTATATTTTAAAAAAAAAATTACATTCAGTTTGGTCCGTGGTATCTTCCGGGTGGATTAATTTTGAACTCTAAGTCTATAGCTATAAGAGTCTTTATCAAGCAGAACCAAAACAAGAAAGATAGAAATTAAAATAAGCTCTCGCGTCTTTCAGGCTTATCATTACTTATCACTTGAATGAGTAAATTCATAAATATGCCAGGTGCGTAATAGATCGTGAAAGAGGTACAAGCAAGTTCAAGAACTTTTTCACTGCATTTTTTATCCGGTTTACAAACCGTATTGACCAATATTCATGAAAAAACAATGTTAACAATTACTAGAACACTTTCAAACATAGTATGCAATACTAAGAATAAAGTATTAAAGAATTTGACATAAAAATCTCGATATGTCATTTTGTGCATTGCAATCCGCTGCATCTGATATGCAAGTGTAGCGTAATATCTCGCACCGTCTCGGCTAATGTGGTGATTTAACGCGTTTTGCATGTCATGGGTCAGTCACCGGCGTCTGGACCACCCTCCCCTCGGCCTGCTAACCCCCCAGCCGTCGGGAACGTCTACTCCGAAGATTGGTAATTTTTTGCTCCTTTTAAATGAAATTGGTTGTTGGAAGGAGAATTATATTTGAGGGATTAACAATTTTAATGTAAATCTATTTGATTAAGATATTACTTTTGTACATGAACAAATTTTTGAGTAAAAGATGTGTATGTAATTTATTGCTATTTGTTTCTTTAGACAGAAATAACCAAAGTATATAGTTGTTTATAATATAGATATATAATAAACTATGTATTACTTAGTGTAAAATAGTTAGGTATTATTTTAATGTAAAAGATAGTGTGTGTTATGTCAGGATGCGTATTAATTTCTATTACAAATCATAGATGGCGCCACATTGTCGTCTTTAAATCAAAGTTCAATATACATCATGTAATGTAGCAAAATATTTTGCGTATTATTATAGTTAATACATTTCAATTTATGAAGCCTGCGTGCATTAAACACTCTGTAGAGCACCAGGAAGTTGAACGAGCGCTCTCATACACGTGACAGTTTTTCATTTACACACTTGCAAATTTAAGAAGTCATATATCTCTCAAGCCGTCTCCGTGTCGTTTCAGAGATCAAAACAAGTGTCGACATTAAATC
>JWHW01025455.1:166106-178422 GCA_000931545.1 Papilio glaucus | reverse complement strand
TGCGCCGTAATGGTATGGTATAAAGCACAATAATAACTTTAATATTATAATAAAATGAAATGGCGTTGGTAAGAGCAATTTTAATGCATATAAATTCACTGGAAACGACTTGCGTTTGCACGATTTAATTATAACCGGTGCAGGATGCTTGATTTGTTTTAAATATTACATTTTTATGTTGCAACCTTCTCGAGTAAGTTTGTACTATTTTGCAGTCCAAATGTAGTTTTATTACGAAAATGTTATACTTGGAAATATGGAAGAGTGAATTCCTAAAGTTTCACACTAAACTCGTGGGTGGACGAAGTAGCTATTTTAGCGAGCGTCCTGTGCTTCTTCCTGACATCAAATATAATTTCGAAGATAGTTTCCTGACACCAAACTGTCAGGTCACTGTGGAACTTGTTGGTGGACTGATTTAAATTAGCTATAACGAGTTATGTGCTATCAGTTGTAGGTACTTACATAATGTAAAGATTTCGTAGTCCGTATATAAGTCAGCTAGTGGATGTCTGTAAGACACATGCAATATTTATTCCAAATGTTACTACCGCCTCTTTGCGCTTTGCCTGAGCATAGCTTAATAAAGCACCGATTCCCACGTCTACTGCTGTGTAATTGCGGGATAGACTGACGTACATTTAGTTCATCATTATTCCAGGATGTTTTCGTGATGTTTGATATATAAAATTTAACCTCACACGTGTCTTCTGTGATGTAGACAGGCTTATAGTCCTTTCACAGACGAACCGGCCGAGGGACTGTTATATTTAGGCGTGAAGAAGTAGAATACTACTGCGTTTCGTATGCCGGAGGCCTAATTCTGTTTTTCCCCTTTTCTTATATAGAAAGGATGGAAAGGCGAAAAGGATTTGGACGGGAGATGGGATGAATAGGAAAATAAAATTTATGCATCTGCAACTCCTTAGCTTGTTGCAGGTTCCTTTGGGTTACGGTCATTTAATATCGAGTCCGCTTGCTTGTTTGCTACCTACTATATAAAAAAAAATACAAACAAACAAATGTTTCGTCTTTTTAAGTCCGCTGATCATACCACCTCAAGCCATGAGTGACTGATCGTGCTCCTTTTCGTTTCGACAACTTTTTATGAAGCCACAAAAACACTTTCCGAGGCGTACATCCGCTGAAATTGACTTGTTACTTTGACATTGTCATAAAACCGTTGTCCTTGTGATTCATTTAACTTTGGTGCGCAATCAACTTTATCGAAAAGTAATTACTCCGAAACAAATTAATGTCGCTTCCATTTTCTTTGTGCCGGCGATGTTTAATTTTACGAGAGGAATAAACTTGCGCAGGAGTTTCCGGAATTATCGCGGCGTCAAGGCTGACCGCTGCGCTCAGTATGCAGATGCTTCGAACATATTACTTTAAATATATATATAGTGATGACAATACAGTTGTAATTTTCATCCTATAATCTATGTAATATATAAAAAAGATATATAAAAGAATAAACTTACTGACCGATTATCAACGCACAGCCCAAACTGCTAGGTCTGGAGACTTAGACGTAGGCGAGCACTTTCATTTTTCTAAATTCCACCCCTTAAAGGTTTAAGCTATGGGATAAATGTTTATATGGAGAAGTAATTTGAATCCAATGTAAGTTGACCGCATATCTAAGTGATCAAACATATTAAATAGGGTTCAGCTTAGGCTAGGCATTCATCGGGTAAATTAAATTGCACGGCGGGTGAAACAGTGGGGCTCAGTTTGTATGTAAATAAACCAAATTCATATTATTAACATAGTCTCGAATGTTGGAGATATACTTATATATTTTATTTCGACATAGAAGATATGACACACATACAAACAAATTTTTGCTTCTTATCATACAACTATACTGGCCCAGATACTGCTGGAAACAAGGCGTAGAGATACTGGCGCTCTCTTGCGGAGTAAGTAACATATTACGATATATATTTAATAATAAAGGATTTAGTTATTTGAAAACCCTAAAACTACCTAAACATTCTTTTAAATTCTTGAACTTTTAAAACAGATTCTCGAGGAAATACCATAAATATTTATAAGCATCGTACAATACTAAAATTCATTAGAGCTACTTCGGTAGTGATTCAAGAATAGTGTATCAAATAATTTCCAGGTTATTTTTCCTAAAACCAGCTACACGTGTATTTTACATTTAAGTCGAGGTGAATTTCTATATATGTGTAAATTAATCATCACAGTTCTTGGACTTCCTTCGAAAGATACGTTTATATTGATTAACAGTGTTTTATATGTGTACATACATCAAACCCACGTGCGGTTATGCTTCTCGTGTGTACAGTTAATAAATTAACCTTGATATCCAAACAAACAGTCATAATACTGAAGACTACGTGCGTAGGACGAACGCCTTCCGCGTATGACTTGCAACGCTGCATTCGTTTCGAGTTGAAGGTACACCGAGCTTATATATTTACATTTTAGATTATAATCAAGAATAACAATTAGTTATGCACTGTTTAACAGTCCACAGCTATAGACAACACCTCTTTCTGTAACCTAAACATATGTAAGTAGTGGTGTTGGTCAACAATCCTAATTTAATTACTTTAATTAGTCAAAGAGTCCAACCGATCACCGTGAAATGTTGCACACACTTTGTCAGGTCTACAGAAAATGACATGGGTACCTTTTATTCCGAAACTAAAACAGTTCCCGAGGGATAGGAGATAGGGAGGAGGATTCTGGTAATGTTACATGTGTCTACAATAAAAAAAAATGACATAAGTTTTATATAATGTGAAGAACAAACAAATGCATGCGAAGCCGAGGGCAACAACTAGTGTAGATATAATAACAATGTTCGTAAAAAATCATCGACGAATAATGTTATTTCTTTGGAATTTGTTTCCGTCTAGATGAATTTCGGTAATTTTTGAGTTGAGTTAACCCTTGCGCTCGGTGTACGCACTGCTTTACGGCCGTTGTAATATAATGATAATGTGGTTGGTAAAAGGTGCCAAGTTCATCAAAAGCGATTGACCGTCAAAGAGAAATTCGAAAGTTTTACACAGGTCGGACGACATATTATTTGTGCATGACGGGACATCATTTTGTGAACACAATTATAAAATAATTTTATTATTTACACATACTAAACATAGTGGACCTCTGTTAATCCGGCCCTGTCTAGATATAGAGAAATTAACATAGAGACGTCCGAATTGTATGTGCATTTTATATTTTATTTTCATTGACACAAGCATAGCTATGTCACTTTGTATATGTAAAATATGTTTGGAGCCCTCTGTCCGTAAAAGGAAAGGACGGAATCTGCAGCTCATCACCTTGTTGAAGATGCTTATGGGTGAAGATCAGATCAGATGAACCACTTGTTCTGTATAAGGACTGCCGAAGGCACCATAATAGTTAAAACTTAAGCAATAAAAAATTAAACCCTTGTATCATAAAGATAAAATTCAAAATTATATACAAGAAAAATAAATGAAAAACGGTTCGTCGAAACTTTACGAAATTCAAATAAGCATGTTGCTGACGCGTGTCGCACGTTGCGCATGTTGCATTCGCGAACCTATAAAATTGTCCCCTTCCAAATACCGCCTAATGCGGCTAAAGAAGTTTTAATAAGTGCTGATAATCTTACGATAGTAAGTGGATACCAAATTAATTACTCAATTTTCAATGTTGAAGACTTGATCTAAAGATTAAATCATATTAATAAACGTAATCGATCACTAACAAAGCACCTTCCGAAGGCATTGTAGACTTAAATTAATTAACACTATACTATATAACAAGCTTTGATAAACTTTGAATAGGCCATTAAACAGCCAACGTGGAAGTCATGAAAGTGGTCATTAAAGTACCAAATGTGATGGACTGCGCCCAATCAAACTGAATACAATAGCTCAGAATTACTTTACCCTACAAATCAGTTTTACATCCATTTTCCTTTGTTACAATTTATGTTAACAATATGTATTCGTGGTACACAAAACTGGTTCGTATCGCTACTGACATAAGATTCAAATTACTATAAACGTTGTTTGACACAAAGGGCCGTAAACGCAATGTATGGCAGTGAACTACGTGTGAAATGGAAGCCTAATTTAATTATGAACAAAACAATTATAGTTGGGACGAGTTTGAATCGGACTGATAGGTTTTACATCCCTAAAGTCGTTATACACATACAAAGAAAGTTACTTTAAATCTTGTAACGAAATTTAACAGTCGTAGAGACGGTAACTACATCTGTTTCAGGAATGGACCGACCGGTGAAATACCAGGACCTCACAGAAGACGGGAGTGAAGACAAAAGCATTAATATTCTGCTTTCGTCTGATGATTGAAAGTCTGCAGGCGACTTCCACAAGCCATCACTCCTTCTCCTTGCAACTTCAACTTTCTGGCCTTGACAAAGTCTGGCAACGCATCGATCACTTCACAGTTGCGGAAGATAATGGCTACCGGTGGCAATATAACTAAAAGGAAAACATTATTGTTTTTCAACCACGTATTAAGCAAAGACAAGATATAGATATATAGTGGAATATGCGCTCTTGCCCTGAACCCTGAGGTGTAGGCTGAGATTACGGCTATTACGCACGGTCTTTCCACTTTTTTAAATAGAGTCTTTCCCTATTATTTCTTTAGATAGGTCACCTTTCTTAACTATGTCATCAATCTGATCGGTATAAGTTCGCCTAGAACGACCCCTACCAACACGGCCTCTCAATCACTAACTTTCGAAACTTTTTCTTTTGTCAATCTTCTTTCATTCTTCTTTTTAACATGTCCGAACCACCGAGTCATAGCAGATTTAGATATGTACTGTTTTTATATTGTTTTTGTGTACGAAATGATATAGCAAATGGCATTACTCAATTTTAACAACATATAAGTAGTTTATTGTAGAAAAAATTTAATATCTACTACAATGGTTAGAGTTCCCTTGTTGAAATCCTTTCGAATTTGTGGTTGTTTTTCTTTTAATATTTTTGGTTTCTTCGAACGATGGCATCAAAGCTACTGATGTTAAAATAAGACAGGGCAGGACATATCCTCTGTCGTTTCTAGGAAGTTTGAGAATACGTTATGTCGGATATAAAATTACGAATGTTCTCACGTCGTGTTTACCGCGGCTCTGAATTTGTAAGATTCTGTCCGCGCTGACTCTGTTATTCGTTGGCGATGCGATGCCGATTATCATAACGTGCAAAGTTTGCTAAACGTTCGCGCCTCGGAAGCGGATCTGTTTCGTATTATCTTCGTTTAGGTCTGAGTTCAACTCGCCGCTTGGCGGACGGCCAACGGTTAAAGTAATTTCACCTTAACTAACGCAAATTGTGCATTTTAACAGCGGGTTGCATCCTAATGCGCTTGTGTACGAAACTCGATTGTTATTAAATATTTTAATAGGTATTCCTGGTTCCAAACCAACGCATTACTACAAAGAAATGCATTAAGTTCACAAACATCTTTCCTTTCCGGTCCCTTAAAAAGGAAGGATGGGAAGGGGAGGAGGATTTGACGGGGAAGGGAATGGAGAGGAAAAGAAAATATCCTTTTTCCTGTTTATCCCTCATTTCATTCCTTTCGTTTCATTCCTGAGGGTTGGCGTCAGGCAACCTATACAGTATGGACTACGATCATACTGTTGCCGCGTAAGGCAGGGAGACTGTGATTTCATTTCATTGCTACATGCTGTGTTCAACTACATTTCAACAAAGAAAGCATACATAAAGTTCGATAAAAGAAAATCAAAAAGAATCACATAATTGTACCATTCGGTAATAGATGTGTGGCCTATAGATATATCATCCTAAAAGTTATTGCCCGTCGCCTACGTGGGACATTAATAATGACGTGAATTTATCATCCCTACCTACCCCTAACTCAATAGAAGTCGATAAATAAACCATAGCGCTTATCTCGATGTCGCCGCGGCCTGTATGAATAATTCGTGGTATAATCACCGAGGCAGGATCAAAGAGGCGCCGCGAATGGACATTTGATAGGAAAAGTGCCTTTGAGATCGTTCTTTTGTTACTGACGTTTGATCGACCGCGTTACTATTATTAAAAATGCGAAAGTTTTGATAGATGTTTGTTACCCAACCACGCCAGAATGATTGGACGAATTAACAATAACATGTAGGCAAAATTTTATGCCACCCAAAATTGTAGCGAGAGCCCAGATTTGCATTGAGTTCTTAGATTTCATTAACAGTGATCTTTTATTTGTGTAACGAACACAGTTGACAGTTTGTCATAACAGTTATGTCTTATTTTTTATTTATTTATTGATTTCGTAGGATGTATTTTTAATATGGTTAGTTTGTTAATATTATACAAAATCTGAACCATCAGACTGACTCAATGAAATCCAAAGGCTTTATTCAACGTCAAATCGTTCATTTATTGTCAAGGACTGGGCGATGCCCTCAACTAGCAAAAGCAACTTTGCAAGGTGATGGAGGTAAATTATATGTTGAATGTGTACCGCATGAGGCCTTATCATCAATGAGAATAGATTGTTTAAAAAATAATAAGTGTAAACACGTGATTCTCCACAAATAGAAATTGGCGCTAGATTATTATTACGCAGAAGAGATGAATGCCGGTCAGCGATACTTATTGTACGGTAACGGCGAAGTTTGACTATCTCGTCAACAAAAGTCTTCGATCAAACTCGTAAAATAAGACTTAGGATAACCAATTATTCCTGTGGAAGGTTGACGATAAGCAGGCGGCCTTGCGTAAAAACCGTAGCCGAAACCTATACAGCATGGACTACGGTCCTACTGTGCCCACCTCACATAAGCTGCTAATCAACATTATGTATTGCAACAAGAACCTAGGTAAATGTACAGTCAAAAAGAATTTTGTATTTTCCTATACAATATTTTGCTGTTAATGTTATAAGAATTTTTTATGCGATTGTACATAGAATTCCCACGAAATGAACACGACGCCCACTTCTGTCGGTATTCCGGCACATAAATTAATACGAGGAAAGTGGATATGCATCCGTTTCGGGAAAATAATGATCGGAACATAACAAACAAAATAAATTACACGTATTCATTAATACAAGTTTTGTATCATTTGTTATTTTTTATAATAAATTATTTTTATCTGTAGGTGTTGTTTATTTTTGATGAGCAACATTCCTCTCGTTTTACTTCAATCTGTGGGAATGATTGTTTGAATGGGACGGAAGTGTGTAACAGGAAGTTGGCGCGCGTTTTTCGATTTGACCAATGAGAGCGGTTGCGATATTTTTTTGACTAATTAACATATGGATGCGTTGCCAGCGTTTTACGGAGAAGTGGATAAGGAAAAGGAGAGGGGAAGGAGACACAGTGATCGGAAGGAGATAGAAACATCAGACTAAACGCAGCATATGCCACTACTTCACCCGTATGTTCTGTGAGGGCTTGGCACTTACTTGCTTGACTTGGCTCATTCGTACAACAATTTCTTCTAGCTCTATGAATTGCTTGAAAAAATTTCAGTAATGGTATAGTTTTAGATGTCACACTTTCGTGCATTACTTTTTGTGATTCACCCTCCACAACTAGACAATGCGTGTTGTAAAGGTGCGAACAAACAACAAAACAATCACAAACAAAGCATATCTCACTAGATAATTAGTAACTTAATATTCATATTCGATGATTGCACCACAAAAATATACACAATATAGGTCACGCGCGGTCTATTTTCATCATAACTGGTATTGTTTTGAATGGATGTCATATAAATTATTTATAATTTCAATAATGCGTTGTAGAGGATATTCAGTAGCGATGCCTTACACTCCACGAGTCAAGGATACTTCCATGACCTGCCTCGACTAGACTTTACTCCTCGGAATGTTTTTGACATCGTATCAATTAAGTGAAAACATTTAATTGGTTATGAGCTTATTTTTACAATATTATTAGAAAAACAACATCGTAATAGAATCTAGAATGTGTTATCAAGTCTTTGAAACCGTGTGGGATAAATAGAGATAGACAAGGGGAAAGAGAGATACAGATGGGTACAGGGGAGAATTCACTTTAATATAAAATGCTTTTTACAGAGTATATATCATAAAAGTGTTTGAATCTATCCACGTACACAGAGATAAGGTCTTATGATTTTTTTTTAATTCAAGTAATATTTCGAAAACAATGTTTTTTGTACGAGTCCGAGAAACAAAAACAAATAACAACTTGGAATGATCTGTCCCCAGCGGTATTTCCAAACTAATACGACTTAGAGTCCTTCAAGAACAGAGTACTCCTTCCTTAAACGCCGGCGGCACATCCCTCTGGTATTGTGGATGGATGTACATGGTGGTCTTTACTTGACTTTAGGCGACCCGTGGTTCGTTTGCCCCTTCTGTTATAAAAAAGTCAGGTCCCAACTATCAATCTTAAGTGCCTATCAGTGCTTTGGAATATGGATGTAAATTATCGATTTAAATATTTGTAAGGACAATCACATTCTATAATTAGAGTTCCTTGAAGTTTCCACTTCAAAGATACGATATGGTAATTAAAAACATGTCAACCCAAATATTTTTGGTATTATGACGGACCGAATGGAGAACAAGGGGCTAAGGAACTCGCGATTTGTCATAAAGTACACGATGGAACAATAAAAATTACACGAAACAAAACGAATTGTCGATTTCACAACCCAGTTCTGTCGCGCGCATCCCGCTCGAGTTCGCAAAAGTGCATTGTCATATTCTGAATATCACATCAGTAGCGGAATGAGAACACACGGCTGCTTATTCGCCCATTAATATATTTTTATAAAAAATATAAACAGAAATAACTTTTCATTTTTTATCCTCATCTTCTCATGCCTGAAAACAATCGTTTAAGATTATTGAAAAAAATAGTAAGAAAAAAATGGGAATATAATGTATTGTAGTGGAGGAACTAGGCACTGTAACTTGTCGGCTTCGAGATTTAATAAAATAAATGATAAAACCATTAAAATTTTTCTCTTACATTGTCTGGGGTTACAGAAAATGACATGGGAAACCTTTCATTCAGAAAATAAAGACTTCCCGAAGGATAGGAAAATAAAACCTCATATAATATAATATACGACAGAACAATAACATCTTTTTGACATTTACCCATAACTCCAAAATATTATCATTTTTAGAATTTTTGTCTGTTTGTCTGTTTATATGTTTGACTGTTCGTTTGTTACCGCTGATCTCAGAAACGGCCTAACCGATTTGTGTTCGGTTTTTACTAATCTATTGTGAGAAGCCTACAATTAGTGTTTGTTTTATCTCAATTAAATATTCAATATCAACTACTATACCAACTATCATAATTATCTAATTAAATAATTTAAACAGTTAGCCACCCCAGAATAATGTCAAGGTGTTAATTCTCTTTTTGTAAATAAAAATATATAACAAAATATAAAACTTTACAATACATTCCACAGGTAGATATTCCAAAAGGAATATCGCGCCGTACGTTCGCGATCTAATTAGGCGCGGTCATTTCCACTTCACTTTGTCACTTTGTTCACGGAAAAATGCAATTCGAACAGAACGGGGCTCTGTCAGAGGACATTGTTGTACTTGTGCGCTGTAAGTGGAGCGCAAACAAACCCCGCGATGATATGTTGCTTGTTAATGAGACGAGAGAACATTTATTAACGTATAAAAAGAAAAAAATGTAACGCGCAAAATTAAATATTCATTAACATATAAAATATATTTAAATAAACACAGGAGTAGAAATACCACGAGGGTTACAAGTTAAGTTCTGCACAATATATAAAGAAATTTATGGTGCTTTGGTTGCTAGTAATTAAAATTATAATGAGGAATACGGACGAAGATAACTAATGATGCACAAGTCAGCCGTATCTATCAAAGACCCCATAGTGTACCCACAATCCAACATGTGACCAAACACCAAACGTCCGGGTACCACTAATTGTGTAGATCCGATCGGTACCAAACTTAACAAGAACATCCGCTACGCTAACCTGAACTTTTCATGAAAGTTTCCCCGAAATCAATCCAGCTGTTTCAAAGTCTAATAGAAACATACATACACTCATCGCCCTTTTATATACATATATAGATATAGGATACAGTTGATATAAGCTTAAGTAGTGCCAATAGCCTAATAGTTAAGGGTACGGACTGCAAAACATAATGTCGTGGGTTCGCATCCGCTATAATTGGAATGGTTAGAAATTAGTAAATGATTTCCATAATCTACTACTACTACTACTACTACTACTATCTACTAAATTTAAAAAAAATCTATTGATGGTAAAGAGATAGATAAGGAGCATAAGATTGAGACTCGTTATTATCATCCTCTGAGTATGTACCTTTATGTTTCAAAAGTGAGTGGCACTGTTGGTAGGGGTCGTCCTAAACTAGCTTATACCGACCAGATCGGTGACATACCAAAGAACGGCGGAATTAAATACTCTTAAAGATTGACACTTGCAGACAGCGACGAGCGTGTGTACGTACGTATGGATTTAGAGGAACGAGAGAGGTATGCCAGGATAGCTCTAAATGGAAATCCGTATCTCTGCCTACACCTTTTGATTAAGGGCGTGAGATCTTATTTATAAAAAATTACTACTTGATAGCAATATTAAATTCCGCAAGTTGTCTTGTTTTTGCTTTGTGACGCAAGTTATTTTTTTAATTATACTATATGGCATGGCATATTCGATATAAGAAAATTTTTCACTGTAAATTATTAACTAAAATATGAAAAAACATGAATTAATTTTACTTAATGTTGGGCATCATTTTTATTTTTATTGTTTCAATATTTTTACATTGTGAACAAACCACTAAATATACAAAATTGTACCAAGCTAAAAATAAAGTTAACGTTCAAAAAAACAACGGTTCATTTGCGAGAGACTAATGAAATTACCGATTCCACATCAAAGACCTTCGTCATACAAAAAAACGAACCGATCATTTATCTCGGTCAAAAACCTGCGCCAATTAGGAAACGAGTCGTTACATCGTCAAATGTTGCAACTTGCGTCAATATAACAGTTCAAATCTCCGAGGAGCACAGAAGAGATAATACTCAACAAAAAATACACGATACAGGCAGTATATTAAAAAGATAAGATGGGGATAATTTACGTCGCGACGTGCAGAAATAATAACAACATGCAAATTTACAGAGTGCATTTGAGGGCACTGTCTGGCCTAAAAAATTAGGTCGAAGACCGCAGAGGTGAAAAAATGCGAGACGGACTGTTAGTCCAACGCCATCGCAGACCTAGACACCTACACTTGTACTGATGGAGAACAGGAATTACATATAAGAATTGCTTTTAATTAAATTTGAAAATAGAATTGGAATGATTAGCTAAATCTAGGGCTAGCAGTATTAAATAATATTCAGTGATTTTTTTTCGTCAAAACCAAATTAGGTTGACCCCTTGAATAACTCGTCGTTGGAGATTCTAGGGGTCAAGTTTATGTGGACGTTACGAATCGAGCTCGAGTCTCACATTCCGTTGTGAATGTGAAGAGAATAAAACAGTAGGATGCTTTCAAAACTTTTCCACGCTATTTTGTTTGCCATCTTCAAGAGTTTTATGCGGTAAATTAGTATTGGATGGTAGGTAGCAAATTTACAAAAATCCTGCTCGATTAAGGCATGTCTACATTAAAAGTCGTTGAGAAGTGAAATGCATACAAATCATTTGAGCTGTAAAAGAAAAATGTGCACTGGTTTTATCTGTAATGTTTTTATTAATGATTCATTTAATGAGGTCAGACACCAGGGACTTTTTTCACCAAACATAGTCTGGTTCATTGCAAAATTTATTGTACTTTTTATTTTAAATACCACATTGTCTTAGATTTAGTTTGTTGAATATCTAATGTGCTTTAAATTAATGTAAGAAATGCTTTATTCAAATATTTTTGTAGTTAACCAAACCATCATTCTAGAACATTGATGAACCGACGCGTAAACATGAATTCTATTCTATTCTTGAGGAAGGAAAAGTTTAATAAAGGAAATATATATGGGCAATATTTTTTTTTATGGATGCAGATGGCAAACGAGTAAGTGGATCACCTGATGTTACGCGCTAGTGAACGCTACCCATAGACATCCGCAACAAGCAAATGTGTTGCAGATGCGGTACCTACCTTTAATGGACAGAAGAGGGGATAGACAGGAATAAGGATATTTCCTTTACCCCGTTAACCCTCTCCCAGTCCAATCCTATTCCCGTTCCCATCCTATCCTTATGAGGAAAGGGTGGGAAGGGGAAGAGGACTG
>JWHW01025455.1:138944-155104 GCA_000931545.1 Papilio glaucus | reverse complement strand
GTCCGGATACGGACCGCGGTCCGCCTGTTGTCGATACCTGATACAAATAACAGACGAAGGCTCACCTCTTCGAATAATACGAATAAAACTTGGGCTAATACGAATGTTTGACTGAATGTCAGGACAGCGATGTACTGTCCATACTGATTGCTAAATAATTACTTTGTTCAAACCAAATTGGCGCCGAAAACCTAACCTAACCTAACTTGTTCAAGTTTACTAATGAACAATAGACGTTTAATGTTTATACTTTGTTTGACTTTTTTTCAAAGAAATGTCGAGGCAACGACATGTCATTATTATAAAACATAAAACCATCCTTGATGCATGATAACTTCCAGCATTGAAAAGTGGTTTTAGTTAAAGGTTATATTGATAAGATTACGGCACATAATTGATCTACTTTATTTATGTAGTTGTAGATTATTTATTGTTATAAATTCAACTTTATTTCTCGTCTCTTACTGATGTTTACGTAACTTTTTTAGACGTTTAAGATAAATGAAATATGTGCAGACGTGATAAAAAACCCGTTTGCTTTTTGCACACAGGCCGCTAATTTTTATGACTAAGTGTTAACCCTAAGGCGATTGGCCTTAGCCCAGTCAGGGCCACGCAGCTCAGTGTGTTGCACTCTAAACTGGTGCAATTTAAAAGAGACAGCGTTTTATAATCACGTACGTCTAGGCGTTGGATCCAATAAATCTACTTCACAACTTATAATTTAATTTATCTCTGTGTCTGAAATCTCAATCAAGGATAAAAATAATTTGTAACACAAATTAAATCTATTTCCAATTCGCATCTTTGAGTGTACACTTTTGTAAGGATATGTAGGTCTTATTAAAAATAAGAAGAAATAAACCGGCCAAGTGTGATTTGGACTCGCGCACGAATAGTTCTGTAACAGACGCCTAAAAATTTATTTTGTTCTGTTTTTAGTATTTGTGTTTTATTATAGCGACAAAAGAAATGCATAATCTGTCAATTTCAACCGTCTAACTATCACGGTACTGCCTGGTAATAGACGGACAGACAGAAGGACCATAGAGTCGTAGTAAAAGGCTCCCGTTTTACCCTTTTGGTTACGGAACCCTAAAAATCCCTACTAATTGATATATAATAAAGAATAATTTATTTGTAATTCATGATTTTTTAGTGTTAACAAATATTTAAAAAATAATATTAATTATTTGATAAGGAATGTATCTTCGCCTCTTCGCACATTTCAGCAGAACCCGCTAAAGGCTCATGCCTTGCAGCACGTGCCCAACGTGATAATTTTGGACAACAAGCGAAGGTGAGAGTGCCGTATTTATAAACACGTCGCTTGACTCGCGTAGCTCTTGTTGCACTTCCTGCTGCTCGTGTGTATGTCTGTATGTGTGCTTGTCTTGTTCGCATTATCACTTACATTAACAGAGGTAATTGACGCTTGAATCTCTGTGCTTGTGTCAAACTTAACTGCTTTTATGTTTTCATTTCGTTCGCTGTATTTACAACCGAGGCCTGCGCATCAGAATATTGACTTTAGTTACTTCTGCCTTGTTATCCTCTGTGGTATAAATACATCTAGTTTATAGATGCAGTATGTGAGCCTGATATATTTACTTCCCCAGCTCAAATTCATGCTGCTTTTTTGTTTTGCTCACATCAAAATCAGCCTTTGATATCCCACTTCTGAACATAGACCTCGCTAAAGATGAAGCTTAAACCGGTTGTATTCACCTATGAAAATCACCGCTAAGTTCTTAACAATTTTCTATATTTAATTTAATAATGTGATGGTCACGGCTGAACGACCTATTCGTCTCGTAGCTTAGTATCAAGAAATGCTAGTTATTAGCTTTTACTTGGCCTCGCTCAATACCGTATGGAATACCGAAGGCACGTGCTTAGCACAATATTTTTTCCGACCACGTCTGCCGCCGATAAACACTGGGCGTGTGTGATCCGCTGTCGCTGTGTTGAAATTCAAAGTGGCGCGTTTTTACGAGGCGCGCACTTGCGGCCGCCATTATCGCCGCCTCAGCTTTGATGGCGCATAAACTGGACGCAGCTGCGACGGTCGCGTGTGGCCCGACTCTCAGCGTTATTGTTTAACTCCAGGTTTAATCCTTCAAGGTACCTCAGCTCATTTTAAGACTTATATAGTGCCCTTAACTGCGCTTAGTGATTGAGCTAATCAAAAATATAATAGAAAACACAATTATTGAGATTAAGGAGGTCGCTTGTTACTGGAATTCTTAAGATTAGTAGCTACCAAGCATACTAATGTATGCTTGGTAGCTTCTACTACGTAAGTGTTGGTTTCTTTTCCACCATTTATCCTTACATATTCTGGTCACGTTATATTTGTAGCAGATTATTTTTAAACTTGCCTCTTAATCAAATCTCGTTTATCCTAGTCTACACTTGAATTTTCGTTCAAACGATCTAAATATTTCGTTAATATTTCACACCCAGTTTCTGTAGAAACTTATTGTTAATGCCGTGAAATAGAGTTATTTATGCTTCTGCGCTTCGCGTCATAAATAATTAGCCGCAAGCCACGTCGTCTTTCTATCATCCTACCTACTTTTCCTTATCAACCTTTGCCTATCTTTCCATCAAGTAAACTAGCAACGCATTTGTTACTTTCTTGAGAGATACCTATGGGTCGCGGTGGTCACGTGTCATCGTGAGCTGTTTGTTGGACTGTGTTAATCAACTTTAACTATTTTTATGCGCCTAGGTCTCTGGAGTAAAATGATTACCTGCTTATTTAACTTGTATAAGATTACGCGAACCACACATTTTTAAAATATTAGTTGAAAAATGATTATCATCCAGTTATGCCAGTTGGTTCAAGTGGACGTGCGATGCCACGTTCTTTTGTTTCATGTCCTATGTCATATCAATATAACAACCCCGAAGTGGACGTGTTGCCCGCTTCCGCGCGTCACTGCGGCCCCACATTATGCCAGTCACGACAAGACGTATTGGTAAATGAATAAAGCACTGAAAATATTTTAAGACGTCTATCCTCGCCGGCGCTATACGTTTTCTCGTAAATAACAAATAAATAAATATAAGCTTGGCAAGAATCGCATTATGTTTACAAATCTTTCACCTCAAAATGTCACCGCTTGTGATATATATGGATTTTAAGCCTTTTATGTTAAGCGTCAGTTGATAATAGCTCAGGGTAATTAGTGTTGGGTAGGTGGCGAACAATCCCGCTAGTAGCAGCTCATAATCAAAGTATAAAGCTGGTACTAAGCACTATTAATGTCAATACAGTACGTTTAGAACCTAAAGGAAATCACGTACAAGTGATATCTTAAATGTTAGTCTTAAGACGAGATATCGCAATAACTGGGGTTCTTCTTATAGCAAACAGTGGTAGAGCCTGTGATATCATCTGTTGAACAACCGGTGAAATACTACGACCTCACAGGAGACAGCGTGAAGTAGAATTATTTCTGGGTTTCGTTTGGTGAGTGAGATGCAGGAGGTTTAATTCTAGTCCACTTTACTTGTCATCTTTTTCAAATATGGAAAGGTGATGGGATAGATAGTCATAATCCATAGGTATGCAATACATCTGCAACTCATTAGCTTCTTGCGGATGTCTATGGGTAGTGGTCACTCTGTCAGGTGAACCCCTTCCTCGTTTGCCATATTTTCGTTCCTAGATGTCTGATTAAAATTCTATTGTAGTTAGTACTTTATATTTAAGTAAGAAAGTAAAATGTTATTTGTACATTAGTCGTCAATCGTTTAGTGTCCATCCAATGAAGCTGAATAAAAGTTTTTAAATAAAGATTTCTTTAACTTTTTAATCCTTCGTCAAAGGACGACGATTTAAAATGAATCATTTTACGTGCGCCTTTCAAAGAAGACGATTTGCGATTATCGCTAAGGAGCGCTAAAAGCTTTAGTATAATAGAGTGTTAAAATTGATTTATACTGCAGAAATTATAAATTATTGTTGGAGAATTGATTTATTCAAAAATAAAAGCATAATTAATATTCGCTCCATTTACGTCGTTTAATCTGTGTTAGACAGACATAGTAAGAGTTAATAACCCTTCGTTGAGCTTATTAGATCCCGAATAGGACGGAGGCGAGTATCCCGCCATACAATAGACATGAAACCAAATATATATAGCAATAGCTCGCATTTGGAGGAAGATTTTTCTCCTTGTTTGACACTTATCGTTATATTTTGGTCAATTCACACAATATCTTTATAAATTATAGCCTATATGTTATTCTTATGTATAAGCTATATTATTGTAAAGTTTCATTAAAATCCATTCAGTTGTTTTTGCGTGAAAGAATAACAAACATCCATACTTACAAACTTTCGCATTTATAATATTAGTAGGATCTCCTTTAGCAATATCTGTCGCAACGCAACATTATCGCCAACGCCAAGTCAAGCACTGCCGTACCATCTTTTTTCGAAGTGACTCGTGTCACTTTTGACCCCTGTGTAACCTCGTTGCCGATAAATTTGATCATGTCCGCATATACCTTCCTCAATTGTCACAACGCTCACAATGAATGGTTTTAAAAAGCCACACTCTTTAACCACAACAATATTTGTAATCCAGTCCAGAGTCACGTCTTAAAAATGATTTTCCATGGCATTAATATAAATTGGATCAATGATGTTATTTCTAAGAGAATACACATCATATCTCTGCTATTTTCCCTCTCGTGTGAGGTCGGTACAGTATGATTGTAGGCCATACTGTTTTGGCTATAGTTTTTACGGCCGGCCGCCTGCCTGCCGCCAACATTCCTCGGTAGTATACCTCGCCACGTCTATGGATAATAATTAAAATATTATTTAAATAAATCATTAAGGTACTAAAAAAATCATTGCATATTCAACAAAAGAAATAAAAACTAAAGCACACTGGATTCGTGTAGTTTATTTGTATTTTTATTCAAGTAAAGCAATAAAAGACCTGCGTGTACAAACGAGCAGACATAAATTATAGTAGGTGTTCGAAACTAAAGTTTAATTTTATTATCGTTAAAATAATAGCCTGGTACAGTCGTGCACTTTCCTTGCATTAGTTGTACGTCGCATACAAATGGCCTGGGGCCGCACAAATGTGTTATTTTTCTTCTGGCGACGTGCCATAATATTGGCGATTGCTAATGAACGACACTTCAATGACCTCTCGATTACAAGGATGAATTACAATATTTAAGTACCAATAAAATATTTTTTTCTTGTCTGTTAATCTGGTAGTAAGTTATTCAAGGGCAAGTAAGTAAAGTTCAGCCTCAATTATCATAAAAATGGGAACACAGGTAAGGTTGTAGGCCGAAAGGTTTGTGAGTTAAGACAGTCAGAGAAAGCCTAACATTGTCTTCTCACAGCGACGTTCTTCTGAAAATTACTTTGAAATCGTTGAAAGCCGTTAAGTAAATTTCTTGTTGAAAGGTAAAAAATTACTTAAGGTGCTTCCATGTTGTGATTTATTTATTAAATACCAGCAACGTATCTAAGAGGTACCATCTCGCACCTAAGAGGTACCATCTCGCACCTAAGAGGTACCATCTCGTATCTAACAGGTACCATCTCGTACCTAAGAGGTACCATCTCGTACCTAAGAGGTACCATCTCGGACCTAAGAGGTACCATCTTTTAGCTAGCTCCCTTTAATTTTTCTGCTATTTTGGGGAAGGTTTCCTCGGAAAAAGGAACCTATCCTTTTCCCTTCTATATTGCGTCTTCAGCCGATCAATGACCGACCTATTGCTGGCGCAAAATGTTGTTTCCAGAACAACTTCGACCTGTACGAAGTCAAGAGTTTATGAAAAGCAATTAGGAAAATTGCCAGAGAAATTTGAGCGATGTAAATATGATTTGGCGATGGCTTCGTAAGACAATAACTTGCAATAAGCGATATTTATGTTCACATTAAAATGTCCCACCTTTAATAATCTCTGTCCTAATATTTAATCGCGATGTAACAAAATGTAACATCGACATTAATTCTGTTAAATAATTTACATCCGTTATGGTCCGAACATTTATATTTTTATTATAACAACACATATAACAGCAATACCCTCAATACGCTATAAAGGGTTTTTAACCTGGTTACGTTAACCTGGTTGCAATATTAAAAACATATGAGCAGTGGTGGCCCAGTGTTATAGACCTCGACTTACGTACTGTAGGTCGCGGATTCGAGCGGGTTTCATCACCACTGAACCAAAAACGATAAAGGAAAACATCGTGAGGAAAGCGTCTTGTCTTAGAACCACCACATTCGAAGACATGTGACATCCACCAACCCGCAGAAGGCCAGCGTGGTGGATTACGGCCTCTCTCAGAGAGAAGGCCTATGAGGTTCCGTAGGCCCTATCTCCTACTTTACTTTTAAAGTATTAGAGTGGCAGTGGTTAGTCAGTTGGCGTCTTCTCCTATCAAAACTATTTGATTATTGAAGGTACTTTATCGCCGATTAACCATCAAAACTAAGGAAGACATAAATTCAATCAGACAATATCAAAAACCGCGTCCGATGTTTCGTCATTCCCGCCTCCGGCACACTGCACGTGCCGTGTGTGTAAAAACGTTCGGTTTCCCCGACACAAGTCTGACCGCAGGCTTCCCTTATCGCCCATTGTGCCGCCGTCTGTCGCGTCAAGGTCTGTCCTATGCGGTCTGTGAGATCCGCCTCGGGATATGATTCGCCTAATTTCAATAATATATCCATCGTCGAAGTTGATTCACTGAAACCAAATAATGATAATTGTAATTGTTATGGCACGCATTGTTCTAATATTCAAATTTAAGTAAGAGAATTGTATAATTTTATACCATTGTACCTTGTGTTACCAAGGCTTTGATCTAGACTTCTAGTGGTACATATCTCTTGTTCGTAGAGAAGAAAGAATAGGGAATGAGATTGAGTCCCTTCCGTCTTTCTGAACTAATGAAGCAGTATAGATAATATTTACTTAAGAACTCTTACTATCATTATCGCCAGCCTGTACTAGTCCCTTAAGAAGTATGCTAGGCGTGACATTAAATGATAGGTTTAAAAATATCATTATAAGGGAAAACTGTGGCTTAGAAGTGAATATTGTGACTAGAATTGAGTAAGGTATGCTTCGGTGGTTCGGGCATGTTGAAAGGATGAATGAAGAGAGAATACCTAAACAAATTTATGTTGCAAAAGCGAGTGGCAGTGTTGGTAGGGGACGTCCTAGGAGAACTTATATCGACCAGATTAGTGACTTACTAATGAAGTGCGATATAAGGAGCACCCGTTACCGACACGCATGTATGCGTAGATGTATGAATGTAGAAGAAGCGAGAGAGGTGTGCCAGGATAGCGCCAAATGGAAATCCATGATCTATGTCTACCCCTCTGGGTTACGGGCGTGAGTACGTATTTATTTATTTATTTGTACTAGTTCTCTGCTGAACGTCGGCTTTCCCCATCGTCTATCGTTATATCTGGTCCTCCGCTTTTAGCTTTCAACTATATTCTACACTCTTTACAAAGGAAGACGCCAAAGACTTTCATTATAACAAGTAAGTTTTTTCAGCCACGTCACCACTTAACATCAGGTGGGATATATAACTTTAAACTTTCGTGGTTTTTACTACTACAAGGTTTGTAAAAACGGGATTCTTACCAGTCAGCCCGTGACGCGCGCATGCAACTGTGCCGAAATATCGGGAGCTCAAAAAAGCTAATCGTGGTAAGAATCCCGTTTTTTACAAACCTTGTATCAGGTGGGATTTTGGTCAAGCGCAAGTTAATTGATAATTAAAAAAAATCCGTAAATGAAAGGAAAAACGAAAACATAACTGGTTTCAGTTTGATCGGCCTACAAGAGAAATAGAAATGAAAAAGAAGACACTCATAAGTCTAAAGAATACGCTATCACGCTTCTATTCTTTGAGCTTTTTGCAGAAAAAAGGCTGCTTCTCAGTACATTGTTCAATGAAAACAGGGAACAAATAGACAGAAGACTTAATACTAAAAGAGAAAGAAGTAGTTATGCAGTAAAGAAAATGATGTTGAATTAATTAACTATCTAGTTACAACCTAGAAATAAACGTAACTCTACTATGAACCGATATTCATTGCGGTAGGACTTCCCAGTTTAGTTACCTTCTTCATTTGTATAATTCCTGATATTATATAAATGGTAAATATAAAACCTAATAAAAATACTTTGTTTAATCATAAAAAAGTATGAAATGAGCTTATCCTAATATATTTTTATCGGTAGTCCTTAATATCCGATTTAACTCTTAATTATTGACATAAATAACACTCGAACTCGAGTACACGTCAGGCAAAAAAAAGCGGACCGATTGAATCCAGCTCGCAACATCATAAACATCCTTAATCGTGTTTTAATTGACATCGACATTAATCAAAAGCATGATACTTAATTCTAAGAAAATAAGGCAGGCGATACGAAAGTTTTTTTTCATCGTTCAACCTGCAATCGTGTGTAATTTGCGAGTAGGCCCGGCAAGGGGTCACGGTTGGTATCCCTGATTGTTTGCGCTACATTTTTTTTGTCCAGATGTGCTTTTTGTTTTTCTTTTTTTATCGCAACACTGCATTGTTCTGTCGGAGTCAGGTTAAAGCATTTCACACGATTTGTTAGTTGACTGACAACTTGTTACACATGTCTCGAGTAAAGGAAGATTTCTTAAGATATATATACTGTATGCCCGCGAAAAAAACTTATTGAGGATCTTGGCTAAGGAGTTGAAACTGGACTTTAAATTTGAACGGTACGGAAATTTATGTAAAGTGAAAAAATATTAACGTAATTAGTTAGTTAAAATAAATAACAGAAAATTCGGGTTTTTCGTCTTCTTTCTAAAACAGTGACTGAGGCCATTTTCAACTTTTTAATTTATGTCGCAAGAAGTATATAATATTGATATACCTATAATAAATGTAGTTCATCTTAATGTTCTAACTATATAATGTCGCGTGACTTTCCTCGTATTATTAAAACATTTATTGCGACCCATTGAATGTTACACCATAATTATTATAAAACTAAATTTCAAGTTATAAAATTTTTATTTCACAAAATTCATTCTACAATCTTGATTAGAATGCATATTTCTACAGATTATGTTTATTAAGGTGCTGAGTGATTTTATTTATAAAATTTACAGATTATAAAGAAATGTTAAAGATTCTTGAATATGGCTTTGTACACACGTATAAAATATCAATAAATCATTTATGTTTAAAAACACGTTTCGTTGGTTCGGGCATGTTGAAAGGATGAATGAAGAGAGAGTAACGAAACAATTTTATATTGCAAAAATGAGTGGCAGAGTTGGTAGGGGACGTCCAAGGAGAACTTATATCGATCAGATTAGTGACATATTATAGAAGGGCGATATAAGGAGTACCCGTAACCGAGCATGTATGCGTAGATGTATGAATGTAGGAGAGGCGAGAGAGGTATGCCAGGGTCGCGCCAAATGGAAACCCATAATCTCAGCCTACCCTTCTGGGTTACTGGCGTGAGCGCATATTTATAAAAACACGCAATCAATGATCCTAAAGTAAATGCAACTGGAATAGAATTTACAAATTAATAGAATGCTATATCAGGAAGATTGTGAACTCTGAACCAATTAATTAAACACAATAATTTAACTCCGAAACTTGATATACGTCCTTAAGAATTTGTCTTTTCATTTGACGGAGCGTAAGTCCTTTCATTGAGCTAGTTCATTTTCGAAGTGATGTCTCCTCCCCGACCGACTGAGTTTACCAACTAGCTCAGCGATACTAGTACATTGACTTGCCAAAGTTGTTTCACGTACTCGATTTCAAAGCATTTGAATCCATGTTCTTGCGGAATGTTATCATTCTTAATCTCACTATATTTGACGCCTTAACATATAGAAACTGTCCTGTATGTTGGTTGCAAGTAAAGTTATTTTTAACCGACTTCAAAAACGAATCTCCTATTTGTTACCTTATCTTCGACATTTTTGTTTACAGATAAGTAATTAGTTAAGTGAGTAGTATCAAAGTTATTTAGGATTTGTTATTATGGAGTCGGTTTCTTGTACATTAACTCCGTTTAAATTATACCGTAGGTACATCTCGTGTCAAAAGTATGTGCGTGTTAGGATTCTTCACGGCGCCATCTGTGGATGGAAAACGGCTTTAATAAGTTCTACGGAAACAACCAACAAGTGTCGGACCTGTCGGAGGTCCTTCTTCAGCGAGAGTGGGATTAGTACACGGGTCGTGCCCCGCCTCGCGCTGACGAGGCCGACACTGAAGGACCTACGACAGGTCCGAAACTTGTCAGTACGAATACATCATTTAAAAATAAATAAACAACAACAATCATTTAAAAATAAATAAACGGTGTTTTAATGGATTCTGCATTGTCTACTAAATTAAAGATACATAATGTAAAGCGAACTTACTAGCTTGAAAACCGCCCACTGAGTGAGTTCGATCAAAAACTTGCTGTTGTAACACGATACACGGGAGAGATAGTATCGGCGAATTTTTTATTATCTGTTCGCACACGCCACCGCGCCGGCAAGATGCGAGGAAGTGAACGCACTTTACTGTAATTTAATTCGCCCAGATGCAACCCTGTAGCGATTTTTTATTCCTACAAACTGCAGAGACTCGTAACAACATTTATCGAAGGGGTACTATGAATATTCTTACTGATATTTATACGTGACACTTTAAATATGAATGGAAGTCCTAAACGCAGAACTTAGGACTTTTTATTAATCTTCACAATATAAACTTCTGAATTAGCTAAAATGAATAGTTTTGTAGTATTCAATTAATGTTCATGAAATAAAAATTTCATATAGGTTTTCTTGGTTGTTCGAGCTATCTCCAACAGCCAAGGAACGTGGAAAAATACACACTGCATACATTAAGGCACTAAAATGTACTAAAAAAATATATCATCATTTAATACAAATTGGAAGAATTAACGAACATTTAAACTGACTACAAAGTCTGACCAAGACTGGTATTTCAATAAAGAATTAATTACGTTATACAACGTAATATCTTTAATTTGATTGATCTTTGATTCAAGTTCATGAAGAATACATATGAAATGAAATAATAAAATGTTGATGAAGTCGATACTATAAAAGTTCTTGGCACCGACATCGTAACCGTGATTGAAAAATCCAAAGAAATTATATTTATGACAAATAAATTTACATTTTAATTGTTTGTTTTTGCAAAACATACAGAACATTGAACACAATTTAACTTTATAAAATGCAAAATAAGTTTTAATCTAGTTTTCTCAACCCTAGTAAAAATCTTAGGAATGAAAAACTCCGTATAAATAATAAACCTATTATAGGGCAGTGTGGCTTAAAGTGGACGTTGTGACTAGAATTGAGAAAGGTAGTGATGAATACAGAGAGACAAGACAATTTTATGTTGCAAAAGTGAGTGGCAGTGTTGGTAGGGGTCGTCCCTGGAGAACTTATATCGACTAGATTAGTGACATACTAAAGAAGGGTGACAGAAGTAGTACTCATAACCGACCAGTATATAAACATAGATGTATGGATGTAGATGAAACTAGAGAGGTGTGCCAGGGTCGCACCAAATAGAAATCCGTAGTCTCTGCTTTGGCGTGACGGAAAATTAAGTATTTGAGTAGGTGTGTGTTTATATGTTTGAGAGATTAACAGTCAGGAAAAACAGACACAATTCAGTACTACTAAACTGAACTAAAGACTTCTCCAGTATCTTTAGATGTGTCCAAATACTTTATCTTATGTTAATAAATATGTCCCTCAAAGACTTATGTTCTATCGAATCTTGTTAGGTTAACGAAGAGTTAACAAAGGTAGGTTAAAAATATATATATTTTAAAAGCATCTTTTTTCTTGATCGGATAGAAACTGTAACAGAACAAAAATGTATTATACTAAAACAAAGCGAAATCTTTACAAATTAAAAGTTAATTGCAGACAGGATGTGACGGGGAGGGAGGAGGCTGGACACGCCCCGTCGGCGAAGAAAAATGATTTATTTTCACTTTGGCCTTTACAAAAGCTTGATTATACAATTCTATTTTCTTTGTACTAGATCCAAAATAAAATTGTTTTAATTATTTTCTAGAGCTTGGGATTTTGAATACTGTTTTATCTACTTAAAACATAAGAACTTAAACCTTATTAAAATATATAATGGTACGTATATTTCGCATAAATAAAAAGGTAGTTGGCGGACATAATTTCACAGATAATTAATCCATTTGGCTAAGTTGAAAATTAAATTTTCCATGAGTCGACCGCGCGTCTACATTATTCATTTGTTGATAAAAGAACCATTGCGTTATCTGATTTTACAGTCCAGCGGACTGACAGACGGCGACTGGAAACGTCCGTTCGATTCTGTTTCGCAAGCGGTTGATTCATGGAAAAAATATATGATTAATTCGTGGATTTCCACAAGATTTATTTGAAAAACCAGACCATAATACTTGCTGCGTATACAGCGCCTTTATAATGATTCATTATAGTGCAACGATTTTGAGTTGATAAATATGTTGCAAAAGTTGGTGGCATTGTTGATAGGGTTTATAGGTTGATCTATATATAAAAGGCGATGTGTGTATGTATGTTGTCTATAGATTGACTGATTTCGATATATTTTGATTTTGATTTTTAGCAATCAGATCTACAAAATTAGTGCCCGGGCTCAGCGCGGGGCATAACTAGTATTATCGAAGATTTAGGATTTACAGACTCCCCTCCTCAAAGGAAATACATTTTATTTTTGTAGTAATCAACAGGTGTACGAAAATAAACTAAAGTGAAATAATCATTTCGATCATTTTACAAAATTTGAAATCTCTGCCTTCAATTAGTCTGTGCGATCCGTTCAAAAATATACTACAAACATAACCAGAATCACAATCGTAAGGAACATTTTGTAGGGCAGACGATAAATTTATATGAATTTACGGTTATTTATTTAACTATAGTTCGAAATTGTCTGTGTCATTTGATAAAATATTCCGATAACTGGTTACTAATAATTTTCGACACGTAAGTGAGAAAAAGCAATACGTATTATTTCGACCCGTGGTGTTTTTTGTTGGTTAATTGTTCGTTGTGACTATCTCATACGAACAATCTATGAAAATGCACGTGACACGTGACACGAACTACAAAACAAAACTTACGTAATATTTATGTGGAATTCATGATTGCTCATACAAACCAACGATACCAAGAAATAGGTGGCTAACGCGAAGCGGTTCACCTGATATCAAGTGAATAATTATAGACATCTGGACGAAGCTAATGAGTTGCAGATGCGTGGCCTACCTTAAAAGCAGAAAAGATGATATTTCTTTGTCCTGTCCATTCCCTTCCCCATCGAATCAACTCCCCCTTTCCCTTCCTTATCAGAAAGAACAGGAACAGAGAATCCGGCCTGCGGAACCTCACTCATCAGACTAAACTCAGAAGTCTTCTACTTTACGCCTGCCTTCTGTGAGGTCGTGGTGCTTTACCGGTTAGGCAGGCCCATTCATGCAACAGCATTGCAGGCTCTACCGCTTATAAAACAATGATTACTAATAAAAGCCATTAAAAATTTAATAACACTAAACATAAATTCATGCAAATTATGCACAGAACAACAAATGACAATCTTGGATTAAAAAACACGAAAAGTTCAATTTAAGTAAACTAAATGTTTCTATTTTAACCAGATATTGTTCCTTATTTCAAGACGATAATCCTGGTGCGGATAATAGAACAAAATTATGTAACTATTTGATGTGTTGACATAGTTCCTTACTATGTCCACAAAATAATTAATCAGACATCTTGAATTTTAGATTCATTTCATTCGATTGTTAGAACGATATTCAAGAATTTATAATTTATTATCATGACCCAAGTTAATGACGGTTTGAAAATATGCGATGACTCCGTAGTTTAGGGTACAGAGCACGAGTGGTTACACTGGAAATCCCAGTTAGAATTTCCAAAATAGTTTAGCTAGTTTCTGGTTTTGACCATACGATGAACATTTAGGTCCCAGTAAGGTGAACTCAAGGCGAATTGCTACCAATTTTTTTACTAATCTGGCAGACATAAACAGTGATTAACCACGATACAGTGTGTGTTTTAATTTATATGAGAGATTCACAAGTTAATTTTCACATCTAAAACATTTGATTTAAATTACTATTGTCTACATTTACTACCTACGGCCACGTGTTCGTTTTTTGATATTCACAACACGTTCTTCCCATGCAAATGTACAGATGTTTCCCATTCCGAGTCGCAATCGAGTTGCAACACGAAAACAAATTCGAACAGTGCCGTATAATTGTAGAAATGGAAAACTACGCGCAACGGAATAACTGCTACAAGCGACTTGAAAATATTAATACCAATTTCATAATCTTGGCACATCTCTTCCTCATAGCGTAGCATAGTTTATGTCAACAACTTTATCCTTGCGCATTAAGTGTACAATTTGACTTCTATTACCTAAGTGATAAGAGTAACTCGGAAGCAGAATACATTTGCAAGTGTTTAAGAGATCTGTAAGGGACGTGACGTGAGAGATGCCAGTTTACGCGGGAAAACATATTTTATTAAAATTTTCCATCTCCCCGGTCTCGTTCAAGCGATGTCAAAGACAAGTACGTCTCGGCGAACGTAGATGCGCATTTACGTATAGTTTTAAATATTTGTTCTGGCATAAATATTTTATTACGAAAAGTATATTGGCATGCCATTGTATTGTAGTAGACAACTTAAACGGATCGTAAGCCAAACATCGCTTTTAGTGTTTTAAATTTGGAACGTAGAGAAATGAATTAATATATAAGTTTTTCGGTCATGTACATAGACTTATTTAACATCAAGTATATAGCTTCTTGTCAGCCGCCTCATCTTTTTTTAAACGGTATTAAAACGGTAGGAATGTTCCTGCGTACCATGGCTTTAATTAAGATAAATGATTAAGTACCATTACTATATAACTGACTCACCTTCTGCATTTATTCTATTGAGCGTTATAGTTAAATACAAGTCGATAAACTTAACACCGAGTTAGTTATTTTTAATTGAGATAAGTAACTGTTCCTTTTCCTCGCTTCACTGGCCTTGCATTTTTTTGCGTATGCATTTTATTTTGACGTCTTAATAGGTATCATCTTAACGCTTGTCACATCTGCGTGCGTGTCATAATCTATGGCACGCAGCAGAAACTCGGCAGTTGTTGGGGAGTTAATGAACACGCTTTGTTACAATCCAACGTCTTGAGCGGCTTGCCGACGTCGCTATACGAGTTCTTACGCCGCGCAGGCTCGTTTTATAACAATTGTTATTACGATAACATATTCAGGTAACTAAAAGCACACCAAGATTTAGTTAGTGTGTAAGTAAAAAAAGGTAGCAAACGAACAAGCGGTTTCCCTTGATGTTAAGTTTTTTTTATCTGGAAAATGCTGATGAGTTGTAGAAGCGTTGAAAGGATTCCTATCCACCCCCTTGCCCCTCTAATATTTGTATGACAATGAAATAAAAAAATGTATCTGACTTACTGGTCACACCTTACACCTTACTCTGTTGTTAAATCCGAAAGTCGGAGCTTTCCAATTTCATTGGGTTTTTATTTCGAACAGCTGATTGCTTCCGTATAAAAAAGTGTTAAAATTATTGACCTGTCTATGACAATAGCACTTCACACCTAGAGATAGATACGATTTTAGAGTAACAGTGATAGGGCAAGGCGAATCCATCACTGATGTACTTAACAATTAATTGACATAACTGCGACAGTTATTAGTGATTTTATTGATTGCAGAATTGTCTATGTGCCTGAGAGACCATATGAAACCCAGTAAGATTGCGTCAAAAAGTTTTCTGTTTTTTCAATACTGACGTATAAAAATTGCATGTTTTTATTACTATATTCGCATGCAAAGTTATTGAAATATTGTTTATTTTCGTCCATCGGAAATGTCCAATTTCCTGTTGCACGAACGATCGTTTATTTTCGTTTTTCTTTGAAAACATTAATTTAATGTCCTCATATATATTTCGATGTCCATCGGAAATGCTAATACTAGTGTAGCGTGATTGAATATTTTGGTCTGCAGAC
>JWHW01025455.1:101567-114856 GCA_000931545.1 Papilio glaucus | reverse complement strand
TTGGAGGATTAGAGAATGAACCTAAAATACGCCTACAACTATTATGGCACAGGAGCAGTGGTGGTCCAGTGGTATAGGCCCCGACTTACGTGATGTAGATCGCGGCTTTACTTTGTGTTATTTATTTTGTCGCCACTGCTCCAAAAATGGCGAAGGAAAAAATCATGAGGAACCCAGCATATCTTAGAACCATATAATTCGAACATATGCGATATCCGCCAGCACACTGCACTGTGCCATCACTGCAGCACTGTGCCATAGTGATGGTGGAAGGCCCCTTCCCTCTCATGGAGAGAAGGCCTCTGTCCCTCCAGTGGGTAAACACATTAAAGAAGGCTGCTTTATATTATTTTGTCACTAAAATAATATTGTAATTTTTCTTAGTCAATTATTTCTTCGTCAAAGAATGTATTGCTTCAATTGGCCATATCAGCTAATTTTATATTTATTAATCGATCGATCGATATTCATACCTGTTTTTGGGATGGACCTACTAGTTAGTAAGAAGATGGAGGCTACTTTTCCGCAACTCCACGATTAGCGCGTATTTTGCGTGTGCGCGGGGACTTCACAATCACTCCAGCCAGCCCAGCTCCCCGAAGAACCCCTGCAACGCTTTTATGTTCCAACCTTTTTTTTATAAGAGAAGGGGCAAACGAGCGGCGGGAACACCGAGGTGATCAATGTCGCCCATAGACACGTCCAAAACCCACCAGAGTGTCTATCAATCAGTTAATGAGAATGAGAATTTGAAGCGTGATAAAATGAATAACCCTAATGCAAGTGTTAGTTGAAATATTCCTTATAATGTTAGATAATAACAGTACAATTATCTAAGTATGCTACGACTTAAAGGAATAATTGTGATGCGTGACGCACTGGTGTGATCTAGCAGCGATGAGTAAAGCGCGAGTGAGCGGTCACGCAACGCTAGCGGATAGTAACGCAATTGCCGGTTCGTACGAAGCCAGCCTATTACCGGCCACACGTCACCCTGGGACTGATAATCAACACGTCCATTCCCGGTAGTACACGCCCAGGGCTCTTCTTTTATATTTAGCGCTAAGAGAAACAAAAAAAATCTTGACTTAATTCACATTTCTTGTTAGATTTTAATCTTCGATTATGGTCGAACTACATAAGCGGCTGAGATGAACAGTGACAAAATTCAGACGTGCTCACCCATCCTATTGACTATAACGTTTAAAATTGGTCGTATAACCTCAGACATAATCAGATAATCAGGACTGAGGGTGAATCAGAGAATGCGAGCTTCCAATGATCAATTGGTATCAGAAAATTTGGTTGAAGAATGGCACTAGAAAGAGATGGGTCAGCTATTCAAGTATTTGTCCAGTTTGCAAAAACGAATGAAAATAGTGATCACAAAACGTTTAATGTAGTGTCTAAACATTTGAATGCAACACATCGTGCAGATGATAAGTATGCCTCGCCACCGTTGACTGCAATAGTTGTCATGAGTTCAGGTAAATTGTCTTATTGCGAAAAGCGCAAGCTTATGTCAGCAATAAACAATTTTCTCACAGTTGCGTTTCCCGATTCATTGTGTCCATATACGAGTGAGAACGGCACTTCACGGCCGCCGTGCGGTCTAACCGAGGTGGCACTCGCCTTATAAGGACCGTGATGTATGGATAGAAAAAAGCCGTTAAGGATTAAATTATATGTGTTTGTACGGGTAAAGTTCCGGGTTGCCTAAGTTTATGTATAGCTGGCATAGACAATTATGCTTTAATCTCTAGAGCATTTAAAATTGCAGAGACATTACGCATTACAAAACCAGATAACTAAGCAATAGATCTGCAGAAACGGGATGTACCGCTTTACAAAAACACAAGGTTCTATGTTTGTGTCTAACGAGTGGATTTTTGGATTTTGCTTTGATGGATATTGTGTTCTTAGATACAGTTAATAAAGGTGGTCCTCCTTAAATAAATATTATAAGCAGCATAAAAAAATTGATTTGCCGCCGCTTAAAGTCGTAAGTTGTTAAGTCGATGTGTTTGAAAAAACCAGGTAGTTGAACAAGGAATAAAAAAAAACAAAATGTGTCATGAACAACATCATAATTCCTTATAATCCCCAAAGCGTGGTTCGCTGCCAAAGCGTTTCTTAAACCACAAATCATAAATTCCGGGTAGCCTGTCGTTAGCGCACAAAGATGGTTATCGCCGCCTTCACGGGCCTGTAACGCGATAATTTCTTTAACATTAGACCCGCGATGGGAAGGGTGATAACTATGATTTTACTGTTTTCATTTAAATTAGTGTGTAATAAATTACGTATTTTCGACAACGCCTTATTTCAAATATATAACGAAAAATGTTTCTGACAACTTTATTTATCTTTAAAAATAATAATTATTATTTATTAGTATCTAATAATAAAACTTAAAATTAATTATCTTTAAGAATTAAAATAAATTACAGATTTTTAAAATTGAAATTTCTCTATCACGTTTTACTGTGAAAATTCGAACTCACTTTTGAATAAAAAAAAATAAATAATAAAAAAAATCGTTTTGTAAATAATAAAATAAATAAATCTTTTCCCCTGCCTCTTCCCACTTTTTTATGTGGAGTCTTCACAGTACGAACGTAGTCCATACAGTTTTGGCTGTAGTTTTTTTTTTACGGCCTGCCGCCTGCCTGACGCGAACACTCCTAAGGCATGTATAGGAAATATTAGTAGGTTAATGAAATAATCCATTGAAAATAGTTTCCAAGCTGAATGTTTTTGGAAATACCTTTGATTTTTTACTTAATAAATTATCTGTAAAATGCTGTTGAAAATTTGGTAGCCATTTTCTGTTTAATATTTGAGTTACAACAATTTCCACTGCATTCGTATGTGCATGAGATCACATATCTAAATCGACCAACACTTGTCCCTCTCGTGATGCGAAATTAATTGTGGCTCTTGCTACTCCAACGGGTAACAGTTATGTTTTATGTCGACGTGGTTATCGAGTCCTACAATTACACAGAGTTATGTGAAGGGATTGCTCATAATGCATGCTTTTTATATAACTACCTGAGTTATCGCGGTCCGATTGTTATATTTTAACTGACGATTTTATGATAAATAAAAGCTTTTTATGAACAGACTAGCTCTTGGAAAACGAACTTGAGGAAACCCGGGTGTTTTTTTAGTATTTTAATGGGTATTAAAGATTATTTTGTATACTTTGCCACTCTATCGACTCAACTGATAATCATGAAATTTTGTACGTTGTCAGGAGTACAGAAAAGAACATAGAATACTCATTATCCCGAAAAAAACTTCCTGAGGGATAGTAAGATATAACCTAGGGGGAGATATGTTATCGGTCACAATGGCAATAAAGTTATTAATGTCATGTCATTACCATGGCAACCGATAAAAAGTATTTGACATTCACATATGCCAAGAATTCATACGCGAAATCAAATAACAAATATTTCTAGTGAGGAACATAAAAAACAAATGAGTGCGAAGCCGCGGGCAATAACTAGTTGTATGATAATAAAGAAAAATATGGCTAATATTTTATAAGACTTAGTAATTTTACAATTCAACCATTTCAAGCAATTATTACCATATTATTAATGGACACGTTCTAGATTATAAATTATTATTAAAAAAAATTGCTTACGTGATTTGATTAAACACGAGAACGACTCTTTGGAGGCAAGAAATAGATTTATATTATTAAACTATCTTATTAGTTATTCTTAAGGTTATTGATAAAATAATTGTAATTTTTAATAAAAAGATGTTAAGTCTGGAATAGCTCGCAACATTTACGTTAAGCAACGAAGAGCTTAAAGTTTGAAAGTTTATTAGTCTATGTTCTTAACATGAGCTTATAAATCTTCAAGTTACGGTCCGTTTCAAGTTTTACCGCTTCGTCGATATAAACCGAGCTGTTATGTGCGACGCTATTAAAAAAGAAACGAAAAAGTTTTTATGTAACATATAAAGAACATAATTATACACGTTAGGTGTAAGGTTACGGCGCAAGTTCGCGTCTGGAGGTGAATGCAGCGGTAATGCGTTAACTTTGAGGTACGCCCGTTGATTCCTCACTAGTGTTGCGCCTAATCATTTATCGATAGTAATCTTAAATTAAAAATTAACATTACTTATAATCTATTAAACGTAATTAAATGGGAAATATCTGTCGATCTAAGTTACGTAATGACTTAGAAGTAATAATACTTAACGATTTACGACTTTATGCACTAAATAATAAAGACGAATTATTATATTTCTTCTCTATAAACCAATGTGATAAAGACTATGATACCTATCCGTCAATTAAGCTCAACTGATGGAGGATCAATTCATAGCTTTACATCAGATTTTACTATACTTATTTACTGATATTTTTTCGATACGATTTTCAAAACACAACATATAAATTTAATCAGAGCAAAAACGCTAAATTTATAGTAACTTATCCACATTATCTCGCTAACTAGTCTTCTTCCTCTCATATAGATAGTAGAAAAGAGCACTTTTTCGTCTCCCTTTTATTGTCATACCACCTCTTAATCCGTGGGTACTGTATCCGATATTCTAGAGTGACGGTGAACAATTATATTAAATCGAAATGTGATTGAATTTGCTTCTAAAATATGGGTTGAATAAAAATGTTATATTATACCCAATTACAAAGAAATATGTTCTCTCATATTGCGATAGATATTTTATTATCGATAGTTTAATTAGCAATGTTCGGCACATCACTCGTACTTAATGGTATCTCGTCGTCAGGACGTCTTTGCGCTCTTAAGACAATTTTCCGGAGCACACGCCATTCAGTTAGGGCGACCGGGAACTAATTTGGACTATTGCGGTCGTTATGGCAACCATTTTGTTTCGGTGCATCGTATAATTTTTACTATCACGATGGCAAACATAAAAAGTAATAACAGTGAACTGGATTTCTTGTATGTAAATTCTCTTTGTTTTCGACCAAAAATAAAACTGCAGTCGAAGTAATTGGTTTTATGTAACTGTTACGACGCAGTTGTAAACGGAACCACGAATAATGTGTGCGGTTCAATTTAGTTCAATGGTTAAACCTGAACTAAAGTTAAACAAATAAAATCTTTATTACATTCTTATCAAAACTTACGTTAGACATTATTAACTAAGTAATTAATGAAATAAAATTTCCTTGTATATCCGTTTTGGTATCGACAAGTTAAAGACCTGGCGGTGGTCCTTCTTCAGGGTGATTGGGCTCGCGGTCGCGCCCCGCCTTGCACAATGTACGCGAACGTGAATTAAGCCGGTTTTTATATCATCAGGCGGCAAACGAGCAGCGGGTTGCCTATTACAAAAGTGATCACCGACGGCCATGAACGTTCCCGGCCTTTAAAGAAGGAGTACGCTCGCTTCTTGAAGGATCCAAGTCGTATTGGTTTGAAAATACCGCTAATCGTTCCACAACGCGGTTGTGCGAGGTAGGAAAATTCGATCGATAACGGAATTCAGCAACAGGAATTGTTCCAAACAGTTCTTCGGAACCGTTTTATTTAATTGAATATTTAATTATCATTATTTTTATGAGCAACCTTCACTAGATCATACAGGACCAAATAAAGTTCCAGTCAATCTGTCAATTTTCAGATTTTTTATGGCAATTCAGCTGTCATCTTTCCCGCCACGCAACTGCCTCACGCGCCTTAATATATTCATGATTATTAGAATAACATCGAAAAAGAGGAAAATCGAAAACAAGTAAATTAGCAGACGTCTCTCGTCTCAATTTTCAGACACTCCTATGACTTTATAGTGAATATTAGGTTACGTTTTTAAAGCAACGAAATACAAAATTATATTGTTTTCCTCCAGTTAGTTTTCGTGAAAGTCAAGTAGCACCTAGGGTTTTATCTTTATTGTAGAGACAAGAGGTACGTAGAGACGTACCCTCGACGTCTCAACTGCCGAACTACTCATTGAATCTGTATCGGTGCTTAGGCATACTATTCATACACTTCTGATGTTCCCCTCCTTTGTACATTCTTATCGCAAATACCTTTAATTATCCACTTAAAGTTCATTTAGTATACTGTTTTATATAATAAATTTGATCCAATATTTTCAGATTTTTTTATTGACTGATTTAACAATAATTATAATATTTTTGGGAAGACTTTTATATTTGGGAAGCTGGTTTTTGTGGGAAAGGACCTCGACGATTGGACGAAAGTATTCCCGCTTCCTCTCAATACCAATCCTATTCAAAGGCACTATTTCAGAGAAATATTAATTTCATAAATACTTAGTTAACATCCTTATTTCGAACGACTTAGAGTCGCTTTTGTTGTCCGCTGCCGCGGCACGCTCGCTTCGTTCTCTCGGCTTGTGTGGGCTATATGATTGAACAAACACGCTCCCTACGGTCGCTCCTTGCTAACCTAATGCGAGTGTGTCGGTTCTGCATAGCTAAAACAGTAAAGAAAGTTAAAACAATTGCAACTTTAAATTCCCGCTCCCCACTTGTAAAACTCATCATTTTATTGATTCAAAAATATAACATTATGTGACTATTCTACAATTAAGAATTAACTAACATTTACATAATAAACATTTTAGATTTTATAAATAAAATCAATTAAATGTATCCCAGTAAAGAAAATTATTTATTTTTATTGTATTTTTTTTTTATTTCAAAACATAGCACAGACTCGCCTAAATTATCATAACGTCCTACCACCCTAGCATGTCTTAGTCTACTATCGTTGTCATGTTTGGCCAAATTTACACAAAACCCTTATGAATTACGTAACTAAATCTTTCCCATAAATCACTTCGTCTACTCGTGAAAACCGTATGAAAATCCGGTCTCGTGTTTGGAAATACCGCTGGAGACAAATCCTACTAATTATTACAAATGCGAAAGTTTGTATGTATGGATGTTTGTTATTCTTTCACGCAAAAACTACTGAATGGATTTTAATGAAACTTTACAATAATATAGCTTATACATCAGAATAACTAATAGGCTATATTTTCTTAATATATTGTTTAAATTGTTCACAATATCACGATAAGTGTTGACACTTTCTTGAGTAAGGAGGAAAATTCCGCCATATGCGAGCTATTCTGGTGTGCACTGCAAAAACCGTTAGAGTTACACATATATAATGTATAATTGAAATGTTTATCTTAGTTCTACAAAAAAGCTCGCGGTAGTATATATCTATCTTCTATGTGTAAGCCATTATCGCCATAATAGTGAACCATCTATTAATTATAGGGCGGATTGAAGTTTGCCGGGCCAGCTAGTCATTCCATAAGATGGTTGGTATGAGACAGGAAGATGGAAAACCATGCTGAGTTGAATAACATTGAGATTTAGTAATAGATAATGTATTTTAGAAGCCATATATCAAACAATTAAATGCATAGATAAACAAACGACAAATAGGTGACGTGGAGGTAATGCATCGATTGTACATTTGCCGGCGATGCATCGGGGCCGTCAGCTGAACAGCGCCCGGTGCAGCGGCTCCATTAGCCCGTTCGTTGCGGCGTTCGCAGTTTCAAATGCCAGCATATTTGAGGATATCAGTGAGCGCGGTTAATTTCAGCGCTGCGAATTTACAAAACAAACGAAAAGCGTATTTTGTGCTGAAAATGCGTTCGCTGTGCACCCGATTTAATGCATTTGATATGCGGAACAAATAAAAGAGTTTTAAAATAAACGTTGGCGTGGAATTTCGCTTCGTTTTTATTTTGTTCTAAATGTTAAATTTTACTGGAATATACTTCTTACTAGAGAGTCGAATTACCATGAGAATCTTAAATTCCCATACCATAAAAATAATCACTATATTTATCTTTAGCTGTTTCTTTTTTTACGAAAGCTCGATGTCCTAATTAAAGATATAATAATATATAAATAGAAAAGATATAATTTCAGTTTTATTCAAACTATCGATGTGATCTTTGAAAACAATTGTCTTACTTACACATTAATTACAATTTACTTACCTTCGAACTATTAATAATTATTCCAACCACAACATGTCAGGCTCACTCAATTAAATTTTTCTTTTTCTATTTTCTAAGATACTAGAGCTAAGTAATTTCAGTAAACGTTACAAGGAATTACTAGAGGCATATTACATCTAAAATCTTCGAATCCAAGATAACAATGTTACACGTTAGTTTGCGCGATATGTTCGTTAATCTTGAGAAAATAATTTATACATCGATACATTAAACGCAATGTATCTATTTATATTATTATGGTCGAGCACTGGTTTATACAATAAGAAAAACATTTTTAAGCCTGAAGAATCATATATGTATAAAGATGAACATGAACGTTCTATGTTAATTTTTACTGCATAAAGTCTAAATTTACGGCGAAAGAGTCCACATGAGGCCACCTGCGTCGATGTTCTCGTTTTGCGATGAGCTTTGTTGTTTTTTTTTGGATTTAATTCGTAATTAACGGTCACCCGGTGTCATTTCTTTGTTTGTTAAATTTTTACGACTAATAACCCCCCAGTTCTGGTAATCGCCATTGTTCGATCGTTATCTTACCGTGTGCTGTTAGGTTTAATTTTGTAAATGTTGCTTACATCAAATCGTAGTGACACGGTTGTTTCCTAATTTTTCGGAAAAAAAACGGTGCTGCATAACATAAGCGCACAGCGTGACGATATTGTTTGTTATTAATTATTTATATATTTTTTATTGCCTTAAATTTTTTGGGGCGTGAAGGTAGTCAATACTTAGGGTTCCATACCCAAAGAGTAAACGGGGAACCATATTACTAAGACTCCGCTGTTTGTCTGTCTGTCAGTCCGTCTGTCGCCAGGATGTATCTCATGAACCGTGTTAGTTACACAGTTGAAATTTTCACGGATGATGTATTTCTGTTGAACCTATAAAAACAAATACTGTGATTTTTTTGCTCGTTTCTGCTCGATATTGATAACGGCAACAGGTAGACGTTTAAAATATTCACATAATATTTAGTTATACACTTTATAAATAATTAATTAAATTAAAATAAAACAAATATTTAAGAAGGCTCCCATACAACAAACGTGATTTTCCGTTTTTATAGATAATGGTACGGAACCCTTCGTGCGCGTGTCCGACTCGCACTTGGCCAGCACTTTTTTTGCTTTTTAGGGTAAATAAATTACGATTTGGAATCGCTAAAATTTAAAGCTCAATCAAACGAAGGAATGATAGTTCAACTTGCTTCCGTATTTTAAGATATTTCCCCGAACTTACATGCTCAGGTGGTTTTTTAAAACCATAAAATTAAATTTCCTCGACCGCAAATAGAATTATAAAACCCCCTTACCAACCCTTCAATTATATTACCGTCATATTTTTACCGATACCGCCACTCTTAATAGGGAAATTTAATTAATTGCTCATTAAAACCTCGGAGGGCGGTCGCCATGGTAACGGTCGGGATTTAAAAAGGGGACGAAAAAATAAAAAACAACGAAAGGGTGAAATCGCGATACCAATATTTTTCGTATTCGAATTATTACTCTTATTTACTGGAAGGGCAAAGGGTGGTCCGAAATAATTAATGACATCCCCCGACTTCGGAGCATCTGTGTCCGATACAAAAAATTCGAATAACGAAATAAATCATTCGTATTTATTTCGTTGTGGTTATCTTTTAGACATTTTTCAGTATCTTTAACCTAAGACAGTGTTGTTCGTTTACCTCTTTCTGTGGAAATATAAAAATAATAAATGAATATATTTTTCTTTCACTAATTTTCATATACAAGCTGAGCTCCGCCGCTTCCAGCCTAAGCTGTACCCTATTTAATATGATTGAAAATATATACCTGAGGTCAATTAACATTGGTTTATATTATTTCTCCATTCAAACTTTTATCGTCTACTTAAACCTTTAGATGAATTTAGAAAAATCCTTTCTTAATGCTAGCCTAAGTAATAATAGACATCTCAAATCTTTGGGCCCAGTCGTTTTAGCTGTGCGTTAATATTATATCCAGTCAGTTTATAGCACTTTAGAGTGCGTGGCACGCAGCTGTCCGTATGCGCGTCCACATCGTCCGCAGGCACATCCGCGTACGCAGCCATATCCGTGTCCGCAGTCACATCCGTGTACGCAGCCTTATTCGCGTCCGCGTCCATATACGCTCCGAGCGTAGGGGCTCTTAGTCTTAGTGTACTATAAAACAAATATGATAGCTTTTATTTATTACATCTTTAAAATTCAAGTTTCCAATTCAAATCAATAATACGGCAGATCGTAAAAATAGTAAAAACTAAATAGAAAATAAAGAAACCTCAGATGACTTGTGAAAAACAATGATGGCGGTGGGAGTTCCTTACTCAAGTAAGGTAACCCACCCCTCTTTAGAATACCAAGTACTTCGTACAAGTTATTGCACATCTTAAGCGTCTTGAGTTAAGATCACGTTTAAGCTCGGGGGAAATGGATTTTTATAAGAACAAATTCCACGTTTGTTTTCCTCGCGAGATTTGTTTTAGTGATTTTTATTTAAGTTTCTATTAGAGCTTGGCAAAGTTATTATTCATTTAATTTGTTACACTCATAAGGAACGAGATTATTGGGGAAAACTTTTTTATATCGTACTGTTTTCATGACACGAGCCATGAAAAATACATCGAAAACCCACAAATCATACCAATGATTCTTCTGTAGTCATGTGTATCCCAATGACATTAAACCATTGATTGATTCATCACGTTGTTGCTCCAAACACTCCCCTATACCGTATATATCTTTACTGTATACCGCCCTCTCCGCTTAACTTCAAAGTTCGCTACCTTCTCAAATATTCATTTATTTAAAAAAAAAACTTTCTGTCTCCATGCAAGCAAAATGTATAAACAATTTCATTCCTCAAAAAGTAGGTAAACGGCAGGTTTAAGAAAATCATCGACAAAAGAAAACCATTCAGTGATACGTACATCATATAAGGATAGTTCCATGCATCCCTCCATACCTTCTTTAAAAGCATTTAAATCTTAAAAGCCTCCAAAATATCACTATCGAAGACAAAGTTCATATTTGTCTACACTTCGGTATGTGTTTTACTTTTTGTATCCAAATATTTCATTAATTCATCTCCTCACCATATAGGAGATAATCTTTTACTTTTCGTCTTTATTTAAAGTGAAGGGAATTCACTTTACTAGTTAGCACTTCGCCGCTGTCGGTCTGTATGTCCGTGCAGTGCTTCGTCCGTCGACTCAAATAATACATCAGCGACTTCATTTGTATGCAAATGCGTCCAGCGCTTTATATCTGTGTTTGCTTTTACTTATTTTGGTTTTTCTCTATTTAAGTCACCCTTTTAGTGCTTTAAGAGTCCATTAAGTGCTTGATATTTATTGACCAAACTGTACAAGTAATAGATATACGAGTTAGTACTTTCGAATTTCGACTCACCTACCATAAGTGGATTACCGTTCGCTGACTTTTCAATCACATCCATAAGCCCGCAGGTAAGTATCCCAAATCCTACTAATATTATAAATGAGAAAGTTTGTAAGTATGGATGTTTGTTACTCTTTCACGGAAAAATTACTGAATGGATTTTAATGAAACTTTACAATATTATATGTGTAAGCATATCTTCTATGTGTAAGCCATTATCGACAAAATAGTGAACCATCTATTAATTATAGGGCGGAGCGAAGTTTGCCGCGCCCGCTAGTTTAATAACATTATCTAAATTTTTTTGGCAGCACTCTAATAAAAAAATAATAATCAAACTCTAGTCAATTTAAAGGTGGTTCGCAATTTAATCCTGGAATACATTTAGATAATTTTATTTAAATTAATCGTCAAGTAAATATGGCTTCAAGATTAATTACCTTAAACTCAACAAGGAGTTTATATTAAAACGGACGCCGTATCCGTCCTTCGACTGCAGAGGAATTCTGTAATTAAATGGAACAGAGATAAGCTACTCGAGTTGCTTCAAGTTTCGGCGCACCTTTGCAAATAATCTATAAACTTTGTATTTCAACTTTACGTACACCTAACTCTAATACAGGCTAGGCAGCATCATTTAAATTACACAATATTTATATGGATCGAATTTATCGAGGCAACTTATCTGTATTTACGTGTCTTATAACAATCTATATTATATACAGAGAAATTACAAACCAACCCTTACGTGTCTTATGTTCAACACTTATTAAACCAAACAAATTTTAAGTATGTTCGTTTCATTTCTGTAACCTATAGCCACTGATTGCAATGATACAAGGTTGATGCATCTACATTTTACTGGGCTTGAGGAGGCCGAGTGCAAAATAAGAAATAAAAAATCTAAAATTGCAAGACTTTTATTAATAAATTAAACTTAAAGCTAACAATTACTACAGAAAACAGAATAAGAAAGTGGAAAATTATCAACTGTATGTGTGAAAGTATTGCAATTTCCTGTAGATCATCGTTTGCAAATATCAAATAAACCCTCAAAGGCAATTGTAGTACTAAATGCCGGATAACAGATTCTCTGCGAACTCGACAGACCGGCTTGAACTGGATCGATCGGTGCAATACGTACGCTGTCATTTTATCCAATTCATTTTTCATCAAAAATCGATAACGCTACACTTCTTCGTGTCAAAGATTAAGTCGCGGGATACAGTGGGGCTATTTTTTTAGCTTCAATGAATTGGAAATTGATTTATATTCCATATAAAACAAGTTTTATAAAAAATCTTTCACTAATTTTCATCCTGGGTAGGCAATATAGCAATCGCTACCTGTACTCTATGTCAGAGCGTCTGTGTATTAACGAACAACGATGTCACTCTCACCTTCAAAACTAGAACAAGAATTTATACTAGTGTAAGGTACGAACTGCGAAGAGAAGTGTTCGGTTCGAATAGCCTAGCCCAAGCTCTATGGTTAGAAAAACGTTTCTTTCGAATTTGAAATATTTTCCTTACAAAATTTGTTCCCATTTTATACCGAAGTCAACGCTCGCTACGAAATAACTTGGCATGTTAGAGGTTAGCGTTCGGGTTAGTTTATTAATTATTTGCTGGACTCCACACAACCTAGCGGTGTAATCTATGACAGTCAAACGATTACAAAAGCTCTCCCTCGAAATGTGTGGCCAGTGTAAATGGATTAAGCGATGATGGGGCGTCCTGAAAGAAGCGAACGTCGGACTGAATCTATTTCTATGCTAATTCTATTAGGTTTTTAGTCTAACGTCCGAGTCGAGTTCCCCGGCGAGTGCAGACGCGGAGCAATCTTAGCTGAATTA
>JWHW01025455.1:87724-98923 GCA_000931545.1 Papilio glaucus | reverse complement strand
CGCTTCTGGTATATAACGCAACTACATATTTGTTTTTGAGATTAATTTCTAACAGTGGTAAAGCCCGCCGCAACAATATCTGTTGCACGAATGGGCCGGCTCGACCGGTGAAATACCACGACCTCACAGAAGACAGGCGTGAAGTAGGAGTATTTCTGTGTTAATTATGCTAAGTCTAAAGGATTTGACAACAGGTATGCAACGCACTTGCAACTTATTAGCTTGTAGCAGATGCCTATGGGTAGCGTTCACTTAACCGTGTGTTGACGTTAGCTCGTTTGCTGCCCTCTTCTATAAAAAACAATGGTTCATAAATTATGGCGATGAGAATATCGATAAGTGAATCGATGAAAGTCACACATGAATGAACTTCGCACGAACAAAGTCGCAAGTGACTTCTAGGTAGGTCTTTTTCTTCATTATTATTTTCACTAATCGACTAAAGGTCAGTCAAATGGCGTATAATTTGGTGAGTAAAATGTCTAAGTCTTGGAACAATCGCAATTTTCTTCATAAAATTTATAGTTCACCGCCATTGAGCATTGTCTATCTTCTCTTTTATCTTAGAAAGACGCTTTTAAAGTGAGAACAATAGAACATAAAACTGCGAGCCGCGATGGAAGCGAATAAAATAAAGAAATCACAGTTAAGTGATAAAACCATCAGTTGTTAACGTTCATTTTTACACGGAACGCTTCGACTGACAATGAAAACGCCCCCTTAGTGGAAGTACGGTAGTAGAAGTTATCGATAAAAAAGCATAATGTAACGATAAAAACTAAATGTAAAATATTTTCTCTGCTTTAGTTTTATGGTGATTTTGGTCACATCCTCTCTTTAGCACCAATGACTCATAAGCCAATTGTACGCCAAACCGATTATCAGCCGTGTGAGTACAGCGTAAATGTGATCATGAATCATACTGCATTCTTGTTACTTGTTGTCCCTATGCGTAGTGACGCAGTACAACTAATCGGCCGCTGATGGTCAGCGACTACGCTTAAAGTAATGGCGTATAGTCGGCTCGGTTTGAACAAAAGTTGAATATGAATAAGAAAGCAATAAGCTGCGTAACGTTTGCTTGTAGTCGGCGGCTCATAATCTGTTAAATTTGAACACGCTCATAAGTATCGGATCATACGGACCAAATCTTAGGAGGACAAGCATCCATTTATTCCTTATTGAATGCATTATTCATTAAATATCTATATTAATTACCCATGTTACCCATTACCTATTTGTCATACACATAAAAGCGCAAAGCAATTCTTTTGAACTCCCAACGTTGCATCTACAATTGGTCTATCTAAAAGACTTTCCTTGGACAATGAGACCAAACGTGGTTTAAACATAAGAAGGATTTATCAACAATGTAACCTGATCGTAAGAAATAATCGTTAGGTTCACGTTGTTATCGAACGACATGTACTTATTACAAATTTATACCCCGCTACCCCACTATCCATAACCGCAAATTCGGTAGGAGCTCATAAAAACAAATCAAATTTAGGTGCTATAGCCATGAATGGCTAGCGTCCGTAATAAAAACGAATGCCCTTATAATGTGAACGTCGCCTTACAATGAAAGCGGAGGGACCGAAGTCATATTTCCTTGAATATGAAGCTCGCTTCGTTATAGCAACAATGGCACTTCCCAACACTGTTCCTTCGACTTTTTTCTACTCTTATATTTTTATAGTTGTTTGTAATTGGTCGAGTGCTTTTGTCGGCGACTGTACTGTGCCATTTTAGTGACGTTTGTTTTTAAATGACGATGTTTGAAATAGAATTAAGATATAATCGTTAACTTTGGTTTTACTTTTTTCATTTGTCTGTGGCTAATTTATTGTCGTTTTCCTCTTTATGTCTTCTTAAATTTAACATTGCTTTATGAGTTCACATAACATACAATAATCATGCATATTCAATTTGATTTAAAGTCAAGAAAATATATCGTAAAATTTTTTCCTTGTCTTTTCGTGAACATCTATACTAATATCATATAGAGGTAAAGTTTGTGAGTTTGTATGTTCGGGGTAATCTCCAGTACCACTGATCCGAATTTGAAAATTCTTTCACTGCTGGAAAGGTACATTATCCCTGAGTGCTATAGGCTCACGTATAACAAAGCTGAAGTTGTTTGTTTGTGCTAATCTCAAGAACAATCGGATTCGAAAATACTTTTTTACATTACAACAGCTCAATTGTTACGGAAAGTTATAGGCGAGCATTACGCTGCGATCCTTGGGAGCCGAGTAGGAAGAAAAATAATGCCAAGGAATATGTATTATTAACACGGATGGATGCGTGCCGCGGGCAAATGAAACCCCAGGGCTCAGTGTAAAAATAAATTCAATTTTTGAAAGTGTTGCCGTAAGGTTGACTTTTTATTTAAAATATAAGAAACGTATTAATGTTTAAAAGGTCATATCTATCTACATTTGACAATATCGACTTTTCAACCATCACCTGAGATGGTTAGTTAGATCTAGAATGGGATTTTCTCTTGTCTTAATGGTGTTGGCAGGATTTAATATTCATTTTAGTGATAAAACAATACGCTTTATATGAAATTCATCTAAACGTAAGCCCATAAATTTAAACTTGTTATTTATTTTGTCCTCACTAAAAACAATTTGAAACTATAACTATTAATCAAGTCAAACAAAAGTTTTCTTGAATGGAAAAAGTTCGCGGCAGCGTAATAGGTTAGTAAAAAGCTATTACTTAGCTGAAGTTTTAAGCCGTTAAGTTAAAAAAAAGAAAACGTGCTATAAATAGCGAAAAGCCGACTTAAAATCGGGCACTAAGTTATCAATTTCAGCGTAACTTCATGAGATCCTGCGGCGAACTCTTGCCAACTTTATGCTAATGGCAGATATCTGAGCGAGTCCAACTTAACCCCGGTTTAAGTAAAACAAAGTGACTTTGACTCCAACTTAAGAACTTGGAAAAGGAAAAAAACTGTCCAATGTGTTCACTAACCACTGGGATCGGTCTTCAAAATAGAACATTTTTTTAAGCTATTCCTTATAAAATACTTATAGCGTCTATGAACTATACATAAGTAAACATTTTTGAAGCGTCTATAGACCAATGGTTAAGGAGATTGCAAAATACAATGTCTGCAAAAAAAAACATTCTGATTAAGGTAATGTTATATTTATGAATTTTTTAATTACGACAAATGTAGAAATTAATTCGAAGAAGTAATTTGTGTATGCACATAAGCAAACTTTAGATTCGCATATTGTCTACATAATTTAAATCTTGTATTCGGTCGAAATGCACTGGTCTGACAAAACAAATTATTTTAATTCCAGCATACAGTTTCACTTGTTGACACAACATTGTAAAGACTTCTTCACTCGATCATTTGGCAGGATAAGGTGGAGATCAAAATGGCGGACGAGTGAATCAACATTAGGTCCTCGACAAATTGCATGCGCCGTGTCATATCTTGCCGTAACATTAAAGTTCTTTGTCTCAAAGAAAGGCGTCACAGTCGTGTAGTAATCAAGGATTATTAATTTGCTTTTGTTACCTCGAAACACGTTCAAAACAAGGGAATTAGTTTTTAATTATACGCCGGAAATCCACGCCGCGGGTGATACAGACTAATTTTAGCACAGAGAGTATAGCTTATTAAATTATATCAATTATTGAATAATCATTACATTTATTTGTGAATCACTACGTGATGATGTACTATTTTACTATAGTCGTTACACATTTACAGCAATTTTTTTGTATAAAAAATAAACTATTATGCTTAAACAAAACGAAAATGATTTTCGTAATTCTGTTTAATAAAAATTAAACGATTAAAAATATGGTTAAAAATCATAACAACAAATATTTGTATTTCTTTTGAGAATATTGCTTGATTTTTTTTCATACCTTTTATTTGTATTTAATTAGAATTAATCACAAATATAAATAACTTTACGATTTTTCATTTCATGTGTGTATGATTTTTTGGTTCAGACATTTATCGTTATAAAACGAAACTAAGTGTTATCTTGAACGTATAATAAGTGTAATCTCATTACAAGATAACCGATTTTATTTTATTTTATCGCTCACCAATTAATTATGTAAATAAATAATCAATATCCGAACTCTCTGTGGGTAAAGTTCTCTGTGTATAAAAACTTACAATTGTTTTCCGAACAAAGATGCATGCCCCTATACGATTTTTTTCCAACTGCATCTAATGTATGCGTTGATTTTACGACACGGTTGCATTTCAGATAACACTTCTTAATTGGTTTCACGGTAAGTGTTAATAAAAATGCATGGAATTAACTGGAAGTGTAAGATAATCCTGAAGTTATAAACACAAATTAATTACAAAAGCACTCGAATGGGGTTTAATGAATAAATTACTTTTTGTTTTATTTATTTATATTACATTTTAAGTGGGCCACTGTTAGATGGATTGTGTTTTCATAATAACGTTTTTATCTTCCATTTGATGCTTATTTATTACATTATATACTTTTTATTGTTAACATTTTTAGGATAGTTAGTTTATTTGGTTGTGCTACATAATGTGCGACGTTTTTATGTAAAAACATTTTTTGTTAATGCCGTTGAGATGCGATCCTTAAGAAGTGTGTTAGAAGGGAAAAATGTGTCTAAAAGTGGAAGTTGTGACTAGAATTGAGGTATGCTTCAGTGGTTCGGGCATGTTGAAAGGATGAATGAATGAGCGCCGGTAACCGACTAGGACGTATGCGTAGATATATAAATGTAGAAGAAGCGAGAGAGGTATGCCAGACCGCGCCAAATGGAAATCCATGATCTTTGCCTACCCCTCTAAGCTGTACGCCAGTAGTATTTTTTATTTTTTTGATAATTTTTTGATAAGTTAATACTCTATTTTGTTAACAATGATTGAAGTCTGCGAGGGACTCTTAAAACTGTAAACAGAAAACTGGCACTATCTTCAAATATCCACGTGAAGCAATAGTATATCCGCGCATCGTTTTATAAGTGACGATCTACTAGCCTTATTGCCCCTCTCCTTACTTTTTCCTATGCTACTCCCCCATATTTTCCATAAAAAGCTGGTATCGCACCTCTAACTCTTTTGATGTTACAAATTCTTATGTTTTCAAGATCATTTTATAAAAAATAAATATTGCTACGACTTTAAATCTAAATCGGTGGGTGATAAAGGATTGGAAACAAAAAAAACCCATCAAAAATATTTACAACCTTAATAACGTTATAGGATAGTCAGACAATAGGATTTATTACATGGTTTTAATTTTGTTATCTCGCGGAGAGATCTGAAGCGAGCCGGCAATTAACACTGTGCCCGTTAAAGACTATGCTTTTATATTTCCTCGGTGCACTCGGCGAGGTCCGTATCCTGCGCCATCTCCGCACTAAAAAGGTCCTTGGAGGAGAATTGAATTAAAAGACCTCGGTACCTTAAAAAGCGAGATAAATTCTTTCATCCCACGCCACTTTCTTTACATCTCGTCTCAAAGGAGTAGATGTAAAAACTGTTTGCAAAAAGGTCCTTCGAATTTGTGTTGTTTTTTTTTTTCAAGCGCAATTTACCAACGAGACTCTATGTTTACGAATAATGTTTGATATTCTGAATTATTTTTCGACTATAACTTTTTGAATTTGAAGTTAGATGAGAAAGGGTAAGTATTTATTCGGGCTCTTTGTGCTTTATGTACTCGGCTCGCCGCGGGTGAATTTATTTAAATTGATAAATTGCTTGTACAAGAGAAACATTTTTCGTTTAATATTTATTAAGAATTCGATATGCTTTCGGTCGGGTTTTTGTATTTTACTTTGTCGGTTTATTATATTGTTTGCGTTGAATTCGATATAGATATACAAAGGCCTGTTTTATTTTAGTAATGAGATTTTCGTTCTTGCTAGAGCTGCAAATAATTCCCATTTGAAGGTAAGCCATTGATTTTTTTTACAAATTAAAAAAGAAAAAACATTAGAAAATGTATAAAATTATGACTTTAGTCACTCGGATAAAAGACGGAGATCTCGTTTCTTCTTAGTTCTTAAATATTTAAAATTGTTTTTTAATAATTGTCGGGTAATTTATGTGTAAAATTTAACGTATAGATGACATTGGAACCATTAGTTTCGAGTTTGGTTCAAATAAATGTTCATTAAAAAGTATACCCAGGCAAAATTAAATTGTTTAATCTATTATTTTATTAATTGGCCGTCAAACTTTATTTTGACATAAAATTAATTTATAAATTGTAGTTAGGTGCCATCTATCGAAATTTTCGAAAACTAAATATTCTACATTCTCCTTTATGCATATTTATTAAAGTTCGCACAAAAAAATCATTTTTTAATCACTGAGTTCGTAGACATATTAAAGAACACATAAAACTAAGAGCCCATACAATTGTTGGCAAACGCTAGTATTGACCTAAACTTTAATAACGCAGAGGTAAACTTTCCGTTCAAACTCCAACACGGATCACTACGTCTCCATTAAATCGGTGGCTCTCAATTAAACCTGTTTTGAGTAAATAAGGAGCTGCGATGCAATTTTTATTTGCAAGTTGGGAAGCCGACGCATCGTCGGGACTCCCGTTCCCGCTGAACTAGTAATATTACAATCCTCGTCGCATATCGTTTATTGCACAGAGTAATGCGCTCATAAAATGAATAAGTTATATAATGGACTGGTAATTTTTTTGAACAGGCATCACATCTGTTACACTGATAGTACAAATAAACTCTTGATATGACTTAGTTCTTATAGTATAAATATAATTCGTGTTTGACTCTGTCCACGCAATTTAAGAAACATCCTCTTAAATATAATATCCACTGCAAATATTTTAATAATATATTTTTTGTTCTATTTAACCTTGAGATGGTGAGAATTAAAATTAGAAAGATTACAAGGGATCGCGTCTGATGAGACTACGTGGCATTTGTTACCTCTGCAGCGGCATTAATCTGTGCGCCGGCTAGTCTGTCTGAGTATAATGTCTGGCGCAGCAGAGCAGCAGCGGCAGGAGGCGGCAGGAGATAGCAGGAAATGGCAGGAGTTGGCAAAAGCCGCCAGGGGCGGCAGCACGGACGTCTCTTGTCAAATTAGCGTCGGCGCGCGATGCGATCGTGCCGCTGAGTTCTTGCATATTGTTGTGTCGCTGTGTATTATGTGTTTTATATAGGCTTTATTACTCCCTGGTATTCCGTCTGATGGAATTGCTTCTTTAAAGAATTTATTTTTAAATTAAATGTATTAGTAGTTTGTGTAAATATTTGAATAACATTATTTTTATCCATTCCAGTTAAGCCGAGGCTGAGAAAATTGACAACAATTGTTCAAAGGCGTATTATACATACACGACCTCATATTTCGCAATTTCTATATATAATAAACTCAAAACCATTTTGACATTTGACACTCATGCTCCTACGAGCTTGGCATTGAGGGTACTTCCTTGTAATAAGATGTCAATATAATATAATAATTAGTTATTAAGTAATAAAAATTAATTTAAAATAAAAATACCTGATAAAAATAATATTTTTATCAGATAATTTTTACCTACATTATTTTTTATTAGTAACTAATAGTATTAAAAACTAGAAACACGATACATACAAACAAATATAAACACCATGCTAATAAAAGCGTGTTAAAAATATCATTTTCTTAAATCGTTTATGTAAGAAAATAAAACATTTTTCACACAAAACTGTTATTTGCATGCGTGGCTATACAATTAGAGTTTTTTGTATCGTCAAGTCATCATTAAACCTATCATCATAAATATATAATAGATTAGTTTGTCAGTGAATATGACGCACTAACTACTCGATGAATTGCGAATATCGCTTATTAAAAATAATAACCCAGTAATGTATCGATTATCAATATGCCACCGCGGCGCGATTGCGTCGGCGTCTTGCTGTCTGCAGTCACGTAGACAAGATAAAGGCGACCATTCACGGAGATTCATAATTTATTTAAAATTCATTTTTTTTCCAAACCAATAAAATTATTATTTATAATTGATAATAGAAATAAAAGAAAATATATTTTAAAATTATATTTGAAATTACAAGGTGTCATTCACCTCACGATATTCCCTGAGGTGTATCAATTACCATAAGGTGTATAGCCATTTAATGTAAAGCTTACCACATTAACGTGTGGCACACACACATTGGATGTGTCGTTCACCATTGTGTATCACTGACCATTTTATAGCGCCCACCACAAGATATCGTGTTCGTAGTTGATTCAGCCAATATTCGTCCACTGCTGGACGTTGACCTCCCCCATTGATGGCCATAAAGATCGGTCCCCTGCCACCCATCCAGTAGGCTCCCGCAACTTTGACAGATCATCGGTATATCGTGTGGGAGGCCTACCTACGTTTCGTCGACCTGGACGTGGCCATCGCTCTAGGACTTTTTGGCCCCATCGGCCATCCGTTCTGCGAGCAACGTATCCTGCTCATTGCCACTTAAGGTTTGTAGTTCTTCGGGCAATGTCAGTTACCTTGGTTCTACTGCGGATCACATCATTTCTGATGCGATCACGCTGAGAGACTCCGAGCATTGTCCCCTCCATTGCCCTTTGGGTGACCTTGGCCGTTTAATGATGCTCGCATTGAGGGGCCTTAAGACATGTAGCGTTCGCCATTAGGTATGCTTGTTTACTTGCACTTACCATAAGGTGTCTTACTTACCATTACATGTATATCTTAACTTATCCTTCAGGTAACACTTATTCACTCCTTTCTTTTTTTTCATATCCATGGCTGGTATTATTTTAAACTAAATATCGGGTCAATCACTTTTCCTGTTGCAAATAAATGGTTGTATTATTAACAATTTTGCTTCTTATATCAAGATTTATGTACTGTAATGGAGCTCAACACTTATGTGCATACGTGCGTGCTCACTCGGCGGCAATCAATACCCGTCAAGTTTCCGAGAAATTAATGTAGGAAAAAATGTGTTGCCAACAAAAATATTCCGCGGCTATGTAATAAGAAAAAACCTATGGAATATCTAAACTACACTGTTTTAGATTAGCACCTTTAGTTTTCGTTTATTTTATGAGCTCAATACATAGAAAATAAATTGATAGTAAAATATACTGTAATTTAGCCTTTAAATGAGATTGATTAACACTATTTGTGTAAACGGCACGAAATGTTAGATTAAGAAGTTTTTATGCGTTTCGTTTAAAGAGTACAATTCAAGTAATTTTAATTAACACTTTATATTGACTTCTATCTCAATAAATATAAATATCACGCCCGTAACCTAGAGGGGTACAAAGAGATCATGGATTTCCTTTTACCGCTATCATGATAGATCTCTCTCGATTCTACTACATCCACGCACACCTTCTCCTCAGTTACGGGTGCTCCTTATATCGCCCTTCTTTTGGATATCACTAATCTGATCGATATAAGTTCTCCTAGGGCGCCCCCTACAAACACTGCCACTCACTTTTTATTACATAAATTTGTTTCGTTATTCTCTCTTCATTCATCCTTTCCACATGCCCGAACTACCGAAGCATACCTTTCTCACAACATTCACTTTTAGGCCACACTTTTTCCTCATTTCACCATTGATTTGTCCGATTTGTCTCCGCTCCGAATATTAGAATGACTAATAAAAATATGAAAACTTCTCAAAAAAATTACAAAAGTTACAAATAGTATATAACCATACAACCAGACTTGTACAAAAAACTCATAACACAACATATTCAAAAAAATCGTATATATCAAGGGGAAGGGGATAAAAGGAATCGAACCGAGTGCGACCCATCTAGCAGATAATACAAAATGATTACTATATACTAAGGCGATACGTGTGCTGGCCAGCTAGTTCTTTTATAAATTGTCGAAATAAGAATACAGGCAATTCTCGTCTGAAGTAGTAACACTAAAAATGTATAGAAAGCTTTACCTAATCAAAATAACAGCCTCAAAAACATCCGCATATTTGTGTCAGTGTAGTCTTATCAAGAGGCGATAGTAACTTCACACCTACTGCGAAATATTTGCAACGTGACTGGGACGCTATTTATAACATCCACTGAGATCTTTTACAAATATTATGTCAACTTTACAAAGACTTTTGACAAAAAACTTTTGTTTTTAATTATATATTTTGTTTTTAAATATATTTTGAACACTGTCTTTTTTTTTAACAGGATTTAAGCACAACTCAAGCCATTAACGTCGAACTTTGTGTCGTTAAGCCTTCGCAATTTTTATAATATCCATACTTTAAAGAACCTGATTTTTTTTTCATTTGACGACCCATACATTCCTCATTTTTTATAGTGGACGCGACACTGGAATTCCTGAAATTTTTTTTTACAGATTACTGTTAATTGGTTTGTTTCAAGTTTCAAAATTAAGTGTTCATCAGACAGTTTCACATCATACATTCAAATACCTACTTAATGCTATATTATAAAAGTACGATATTCATTTGACTAATACCAAATTAAACTAAATTACACAATAAAATACACCGTACTCCAGTATAAAATTCAAAATAAAAAATAACAATTGAAGCAAAAACAAAAAAGATAAACTTGAAATATGTTTGTAGTATTTTTGTGCTGCGCTCTGCTGAAACTTTTATTGCGGAAAGTGAATTCAATTTTGTATTTTCAAATATTTCCCAATCACTATTTACTTTTCGTATTTTTATGAAAAAAGAACACAAATGAACAAACAGCTCTTCTACTGAGCCAGCAAGGTACTATCAATATCCGAAATAATCAAATTGGAAGACGTGTTTCGAGTGTGTTTGGAGGAAATAGGGTGAAAGGAGATAAGTAAAAGAGGAAGAGAATGAGATCGGCACCCCTCTCTTTGGACAAAACGTAGAAGAGCAAATACTTCAGAGGTTCTACTCCTGAATGAACCTGTCGCCCTCTAACTAATTAAAAATTAAAATTTTCCAGAAGGCTCTTTAAATGGTAAATAATGAACTAAAGAAACTAGTAGACGCAAATATGCAACTGCAACAAATACTCCCCCCAATGACTTACGACGCAAAAACTGGGACTCTAATGGGGATTGGGGCTGGACTATAATCTGAAATTCGCACAGCGAGCGAGAGAGAGCTATGCTCGGTGTTTCTCTATGGGATAGAATCCAGAACGAAAAAATTCGACGGAGAACTAAAGAAGCTAAA
>JWHW01025455.1:69059-81009 GCA_000931545.1 Papilio glaucus | reverse complement strand
TAGGTCAACAGACTTGAAATTTAACTCAGAGATTTCTTTTATAACGTAGGCGATCACTAAAAAAAGAGTTTTCTAAATTCAATTCCTAAAGGTCGAAAGTAGGGGTTGCAAGTTTGTAGAAAACTACAGTGCGAAGCCGAGGCGAGTCGCGAGTTGTATGATAAATCAATTGTCAACAATGCAAAATCTTTCCGGTCCCTATAACATTTCTGTGAGATTACACTAGATGTCATTATTCGAATACTAAGTATCTACCGAGTAAACACGATCTTACCGTAAGTTCACACTACCGAAAATTATAATTAAACATGTATGTTTTATGTGAATGTTTCCGGCAGTGCGAACACGGTGTTAGGCTGACAGATGACAACGCAGAGCGGAGATCGGTCCACAACTTAAACAAGTTGCGTAAGTTTTGTTTAAGATTTCGGGGCGCGTGCAAACGGAATCAAGTCCATTAGAGCTTACACGTAGGCGGGGTTACCTGAACGCCGGGTAAAACGTGTTGATAGCAAATTACCTCGGCGACTTACTGAACCGGAAAAACTCGACATCTTCCGACTCACCGTAAACAATGGAAAACAACGGTGTGTGCACACAGTACACCACAAACATTAAGATTAATGTTTGTGGTGTACTGTGTGCACCACAAACATTAATCTGTGTGTGTAATATATAAATTGTTTTTTTTTAAAATGTATCTAAGAGTTTTTAAATACTTGTCATCATTACATTACTTTTGTATCATACATTTTATTATATTTATGTATGCATAAAATAATTACTTATTTCATAGAAGGTGCCAAACGAACGAGGTTCATCTGATCTTAAGTGACCGGGCTCATGCCCAAGTTACGAGTCTACTTACTACTTACTTACTTATTTAAATATGTTAACAAAAAAAAAGAATATTTCCCTTTGCTATCCATCCCCTCCCCCGTCAAATCACTACTAATCAGACGAAGAACTAGAATTAGTCCTTCGGCATCTCCACTCACCAGACGAAACGCAGAATACTTCTACTTTACGCCTGTCTTCTGTGAGGTCGTGGTATTTCACTGGCTCGACCAGCAAGTGTCGTCTAATATATCTTGATAAAAAATATTTCTTGATTAAAAAGTATAAATGAGAAGCATCTCTCAACTATGATATTACTATGCCAGGGACGGACAATTTATTAACAAAAAGGCATATCGAAACTTCTTTGTGGTAATTGATGGGTTTTTTCAATTGTAACATGTAAATGATAAAAATCTTGTAACACGATAAATGCAATATTCGTATATTTTCAAATATTTATCTTTTGTTACGCCAGACGGCTTATACCTTTACCTTACTTTATTACCTTTATACCTTTTTTATTGATGTACCATAAACATAGTTGATTGGACCACTAGGACATCTACAGACTCTCTTCAACTGAGCCAAATTATACTGTTCACTACTATTTATTTCAAGTAAGTTTCCAGTAAATAAACCAGTGCGTACCATCTTATCGCATCGTTTCTCAACCTAGATTCAAAAATATCACATCGTAATAAAAAAAAAACATTCGAATCTGTATATAAAACCGGATCCCTGTAAATACAAATTGTAAATTTCAACTCATTTTGTTGTGTAGTCCTTCAAACATATTGGTACGTAAGGCTGAGTGCACACTATCGAGGCGAGGCGCGACACTACGTACGGATGGATTAAGCAAATGTGGCCCCGGTGACCTCACCAATTGTTTCCTTATGTGCGAATTTCATACCGCAAGGCCTTCCGCGTACAACTCATCGCTGTCCCGTTTAAAGGATTACTACGAGACATTTGTGTTGTTTATAGCGGACGGGCGTCGTATTACGGACGGACGGCGAGTTAATTAAACAATATTAAAGCTGGTGAAGGTCCCACTAGACTTCAACAGACCGGTGCAAGACATTCTCTCATATTATTTTAGATCTTTGTTTATGACTAAACCTGCGGGAGTTCACCGGATGAGGGGTAGCGACCGATCTTTGTGGCGATCAATGTGGGTTGGCCTAGGTCCAGCAGTCCAGCAGCAGGAGGACCGATAGAGCCCGCAAGAACAACATCTGTTGCTCAACCGGTGAAATACCTTGACCTCGCAGAAGACAGGCTTGAAGTAGAAGTATTTCGCATTGATATTTAAACGTTGCCTTTTTATTGAAAATCCACGATCTCTGCCTACTCCTCTGGGTTACGGGCGTGAGCGCATAATTTTACGACAAAAGAACAAAAATATCTACCAATAATTTATCGTCCTGGTTGAATGATGTACGCCTCGTGTCCTTTTCAATATTACTTCCCGGTGACCTAGAAAATTAAAATAGACACAACATTTCCTGCAAACCCCTGCCGCTTTTAAAATCTTCACTACGCATTTGCATGTTCAGCCAAGCGCATCGTGCGATAAGAGATGACTTATAAATTGTTGTTATAATGTAATTGTAATGTGAATTAATTGCATTTTATGTATATAATTAAATCATACTACGCATGTACATGGTACAACCCGCAACAACATCTGTTGCACTAGCCGGCTCGACCAGTGAAATGCCACAACCTCACGAAAGACAGACGTAAAGTAGAAGTATTCTGCGTTTTGTCTGATAGTGAGGTGACGGAGGTCCACATCTAGTCATCTTCCCAGGGTGTGGATAGGAAAATAAAATATCATTTTTCTGTCTATTCACTCCACTGTCCGTTAAACGTAGTCTATACATCTGCAACTCATTAGTTTGTTGCGTAGCCTATGGGAGACGGTCACTAAATAACAGGTGACCTGCTTGCTCGTTTGTCACCTTCTTCCATAAAAAAAAACATATGCAAAAGACCTCTTAATGTAGGTGCTGATGACCAGCGCCAGGATTAGGGAAGACTTAAATAAATAGTTTATTTATTTTTAATTTTCTTTTTACTTTACTCTATAACACCTCTCCATGAACTGGTCTTAAGTTTTTATATTTTTAATACATTTTTTCGTACCTAAGAACCTAAAAAATCAAGGTTAGCAAGGTCCACGAACCTTCAACCATCTGGAGTTCGATGTGCAGACAGTATCAAGCAACTGTCAGACATATGTAAATATTTATAACTATCGGTGATAATTTACGAGACTAAACATGGATATTGTATACAAATTTAATCGCAAATTACATAAAAAATATCCACTTATCTTTACGAGAGGTTAACTCAAATACTTAATATGTGTACCTACTTACGAACATAATATATACTATGTTGTATACAGCGTCGCACGCGCCGAGTGCCATGACCTCGCTCAATGATACGTTTTCGATGTGAATAGTGTGTACGCACACGCTGTATCACTGTGTGCGTGACACTCACTTACACGAGCACGCCTTGTTTACATCAACACATGCGAAACTATAGCCTGACCGATTGTGATTGATACTCGCATTTGATGAATTGACCTTGAACGCTAGTACAGTGAACGAATATAAAATATTAGTAAATTAATTAGTCTAAATAACCTACGAAGGTTAATTGGATTACATTAAATTAATGGCCTTAGTATCCACTGCTCCATTATTATCTGTGATAATTAGATATTATAATTAATGAAACTGTAGTACCTAATTAATGATGTTTATATTTTTACTGCTAAAAGTAAATTTACTACTAATTGAAATGCTTTATCAAAACATAACTATCACTATGGAATTACATTTAAATTACGTAGGTAATTAAATAACAAAAAATATATTTATTATACGTACAGTGATAATATTTCTTCATTAATAGTACTATTAGTTTTTGTTTGTAATGGCCCAAAGAAAATTTGTTTTAAAACCTGTGTTATTTGTATGACATCATAAATCAATTTAAAAAATATATAGGACAAGGCAAAATAATCTAATTTTCATTAATTTCTTCCATTTTGCTATAAGGATTCTTGTCTTTTGATTACCAAAACGATAAGTGATCTTCGTGAAGGAGAAAATAAACTACTGTTTAAAAAGATTTGTCAAATTTCTACCTCAATGTATATGTACGTGAATTCTGTACAAATTGAACTGAATTTAGTTTCTTTTCATTTTTCTCTTTTTTGAAAAGAAGAGTTTTTTACAATTTTCCAAATGAAATGTACCTAAAAAGGTACGATTTATAAAAAGAGGAAGGAGAAAGACCCTCCCGACCGAATAAGGAGAATATGACAGTCAGAACTGGTTTTAAGTGTCCCAAACAATTATATTATAATACCAAAAGTAGCAGATATGCCTTTAGCGATATAAAAGTGAAGACTCGAAAGCGGCCTAATCAGGACGCTTTTTCTATAGCTTAACGTCATGTTACATTTACGCTTAAGTTACAAACACTAGCTGTTACCTTTTTTCTTATTAATTTAATTACACTTTTACACCATTTGACATGTGTGGATGCCGCTGTCCCTGGTATCACTGTCTTTGAAACACTTTCGATCGGTGATTTGTATGAGTATAACATATCTATAGTATAAAATATAATTAGTCCCAAATAAAGTTTTTTATTGTATAGTGTTACCAGGACAATAATATTATTAAAAATGAAATATTACTTTCGATATAATAACAGAAGACCAAAATATTTTATAGTTGGACTTTCCGCGATTAAATTGACGAGAGCGCGATGACGCCCGGTATTGCACGCGCACACAACGGCGCACCCGGCCCGTGTGTGTGTGCGTGTGTTTACAGATAACAAAGTACAGGCGAGTGTTCAACTCCTGCGCACTATATTTGTATGCCAGTGGCTTTGCCCGCCGCGTTTGTTGTACCCTTCGATTTAATTTGGTCACTGCCATTTATTATAGCAGAAATTTATCTTACGCCATTTTATGCATGTCCACCGATAAACAACGCCGTATTAATTTACTGTCGACACGTTGGAGGATAATTCAAAAATCTTGACAGCTCACTAGCACACTTGTCCATTAGTAAAACATAAACTAGAATCTTGTATGAGTCTCACTTGCCTCCCTTATTACATACATACTCACTCATTCCATATCCTTTTCTTTAAATTCTCAATATCGTTCTTCTGTCTTTCTTTTCTTTAATTTATCATTCCACATATTTTCGTAACATAAATTCACTTAGTCTCTATTTTTTATTTTTGTGCAGGAGTACATTTATCTGAAAGATTATTTTTGTTCAATAAATCATGTCAATCTTTTTGGATGTTCTGTCCTGTGACAAGCCATGATACTAAGAAAAAACAGTATTACTAGCAGCCGCCCTACATTTCCTAATTAATGTCAGTACAAGTAGGTTATATATATAGAATTAATATAGCCCGTATAAGTTGCATAAGGTACTTAATGAGTACAAACGGTCTCGCATTGCCCTATTTGTCGCAATCATCTTATAAACTAGATGAGTGCCATGCCACTCGCCCGCTAGATTATTTGATTAAAGTCATTTAACTTAATTTACAATGAGCTTACAACTTAATAGTTACTACTATTGGGTTCTAAAGATTAGTTATTATATGTAATACAAGGCATAGTTAGTTTTTTTTTAAGTGCCAGTCATCTTTATCAAATAATCGACAATGCTTTTTTAAATGTTTAATTATTCTTTAGTCATTTTTAAAAACGAATTGTTCGAATCAACGATCGTCCTTCACCTCGACCCAATACCCGAGACCGAATAACCTACAATATCGTCGCTGTCATATATTTAATTCCGATTCCTTCGTCCGGGGTCTTGGCTTCAATTCCCAACCTAAGTAAAATATACCTTCTTATTGTTTCGGGGGGAAGGGGCTCCGGGATCTCCAACGGAACACACCGGTGCCCCTCTGCACCGTGCTCTAGCACAACCCGGGGACAACAGCTGCCCTAAATGCTTTGCTTTTTTTACGGCAACTAAGAATAGGAGCACGCTATGTTGCCGCCGTCCCGGGCTGTCATTTCCACGTGATCAGAGCCCCTACCCTGATCAGGCGTCGTCCCCTTGCTGTCGTCAATGACGACGGCCAGAAACATTGGTAGCCCTATTTTACTCCGGGGCTGCAAGGCCGCGGCGCCTGCTATTCCTCCAAGCGGGAATCGCTCTCTCCCGCTACCGCTCAGAGATCTCCTTCTAAGAAGGTAGAGATTATTGATTTCATTTCTACATGATTCTGAGAAATCTTTTTTGTTTCTTTTTTTCCCTCACATCAACATGTGCATTTGTTTCAAGTAGCCCTTATTCTTTGCTGATGTCTTTGTAGTCTAGCGGGCTCCACCGATCTTACTTGTACCAACTAGTATTAAGCTAAAAAAAAATACTTATAATAATATTCTTAACTTAAAGTTAGCTTTATAGGTCATAGGAGTAAACGAGGAGTGTGTCCTTTAATACTAAATGATCACCGCCGCCCATAAACACCCAAATATAACACTAGAGGATGTGCAGGGGCGGTGCCAACCTTCAAATAGATTGGTATGCTCACTTTTCTTTAAGGAATCTAAGTTGAATCGGCTTAGACATATCGCAACGCGAAGCAGAAATTTGCACAAAAACCTTAAGATTGAGAAATGGTAAACAACAAGATGGTGTAAATGATACTTGAAGCACTTTTAGTCATGATAGAGAAATTTTGCGTCAAGAATTGTTTTAAACAGTTTTGCGGTGAACATCTCTTCAGAAGGACAGAGGATAAACCCGATCAGCAAGAAATCGGTAGTAGACGATGTAAATCTACGTTGTATGCAGTCAAATGAAAAAAAGCTCAGAGATTCAAACATTACTTCATGTGTTCGTAATATAAAACATTTACAAAAGAACTTCTCAGACCCAGATGGTACCACTCTTTGCGCTGGACAGATCAAATCAGCCAAGAAGACCATAACAAAGAAGGTAAGGAAGAGAGGTCACGACCTCACACATAGAGGGAAATCGACAATTATGCATTTGCGCAGTTAGTATTGAAATTAGTATATCTTCTAACAAAAGGTAACTATGTATGTTTGTATATCATATCCAATTCTATATGGTCGTTTGTTTACCAGTTCCTCATAATAACTAAACAATATTATTTTCTCGGTATAGGCCGGTCATTGTTGCGGTTACAGAGAATTTATAGTAAATAATGTTATTTATTATCAATAAACAATATTCAATTTTATTATTTATTTTATGTTGTCAACACAGCTGAGTATTCGTGTTCACTGTCTTGATATCTCGTGACAAAACCTCATAGATCGAATCCCAGACGACATGTTCCGATGTGATTTTCTAGGTTTTTTTATAGTAGAAGGTGGCGAACGAGCAAGCGGTTCACCCGATATCAAGGATCGCTATCCATAGACATCTGCAACAAGCTTATGAGTTGCAGATGCGTTGCCTACCTTTAATTGACAAAGGATAAAAGGGGATCCATCCCTTCCCCTCCACCGTCAAATCCCCTTTCCCTTCCCATCCTTTTCTTATTAGATTGGAAGGGGAAGAGTAGTAGAATTAGGCCACCGGCACCTCGCTCATCAGACTAATCGCGCAATACCCTACTTCATGCCTGTGTTCTGTAAGGTTTTATCTACTTGACGAATAACGAAAATACATTAGCAAAGCCCGCTATTAGCAGACAAGCGAACGATCATGAGAGACAACTTCTGCTTAGTCCGTTAGCTTTGTTATAAAACCATTATCGAATAATACACAATATGACGCAAAATAGAACAATTTATCAATAACTGCGCACCGCGAAGCCGCAGCTGCGTGTGATGATTCAGCAGCGGACGGACTAATGCCCCTTATACAGACAGAACTAGATGCCTTTTCTATTACAATAATCCAAAAAGCGAGTTCGACATGCACTCTGTACTTTGCACTATTACAATATCGCGCGCGGCTTCTCGCTCATTCGTTCCTCGTTATCAAAGCTAGATTTCTCAAAAAAAAAAGCATTTCAACTTATATTTTAAATTAAGGTTTTATGTGCGGATTTTTTTTTATTTTCGAGATAAAAGGTAACATGTCGTTTCAAATATTAGTGTAAAAATCCCTCACTGATTTGGTCTCAACAATGTATCAAGAACATTAGGTCGGAGATAAAATTTTATTATTATGTATATTGATAAAGTTTCTATCTAGGATAAGTTTTTATACGAGCCCATTGGAATTAATCGGTCCAATGATATATAAATAAATTGGTAAATAAAAAAAATATCCTAAAAATACTCCATCACTGTTTTATAATGTGCTTGTGATGCAAGTAAATGGTAATTTATTTAATGTGTAAACCCCGGTAATAGCATATGTATGTACAAAATTTAAATTATTGGATCACATGTATGTGGTAATTTGACACTTCCTTAATATTATTAATTAATGGAATTGGACTCCACGCAAAAGAGTAAGTAACGACATATTTTGCTGGCCGCTGACCATAGAGCTAACTTGCATAGACACAAAACTTTTTAAACAATCTTTGTCCCTATAAATAAAAACGCGACTACTCCTATCTACTCAAGTTTGAACAAGTATGAGGCGGTTGGGATTGCTCATGCATATTTATACCTTGTTTCATTGCAAGATATGATTGTCGTAAACAAACAAACGTCATTTGCCGCACATGGCTGCAATTACACTTTTTATACTTTTCTCGGAAATTTTGTAATTTTTTGGAAATTGTGAGATCAAGTGCAATTGAAATTATGTATTATGCATAGCTGATGTTAGTTAATATGAAATGTATTGAGATAAAAACCTTTGTTTACGTGCCAGCGCTGTACTTAGGCAATCGGTAGAAAAGAACAAACCTATGCAAACCAGTACAGTGCGTTTCAAATAAGAATGTGCACGACAATGACCTTGATACGTCAAAGATCCCTAGAAAAGTTAAAGACCTAACTATTTTTTTGGAGAAAGCAGTTTCCACTAAGGGAGAGCCATCATCATCAGAAAGCAGCATTGAGGATATGAGCGACGATGAAGATGATGACTGCTCAAGCAGTGATTGACCAGAATCTACGAACTGAGATATAGAATAAAATTTAATATTTTATTTTATTACATTTAATATTAAATTAAAAACATCTGTTTTACTGACCCTACCTATTTTTGTGGATTTGACAGTTATGACGTCACAACATGGCGCGGGTCCTTGCAATTTTTTTATTTGAAATGCATATTAGAAATTAATAACAGACAGTGAGACTAATTACTTTACCACGACTTATCGTAGTTTTGTTAGCGATCAAGTCTTATTATCACTAGTAATTAAATGTCAGCTTCAAAATAATAAATTACACATTTAACTGTGACGAACGATCCTTTGAATGCACCGACCCGACTCGAGATGTCTCCGCCGTACCTATACCGAGAATTGTAACCGCAACTCGATACGGGAATATTGTAAAAATAATTACAATAGTTTGTTCAATAAATCTTTAAATTACTGTAATGTTTTTCTCAGTTACTTTATGATAATGTTTCCCTAGCAACATTCTTTGTTTTTCTCTACAAAAATAAGTATATTTTTTGTAGAAACAAACCTTTAACATAAATTGTTATTACAAAAAATAAATTTAATCTTGGCTGGTTTGTGTAAGTTGTTACTCATTATAAAAATTACAATAAACGATGACAAGCGAAATAATAATAAGTAAACTGAACTTACACCGATCAGATTAGTGGCTTACTAAAAAAGGGTCATACAAGGAGCACCTATAACCGTCAAGCATGTATGCGTGGATGTATGAATGTAGAAGAAGCGAGGGAGGTGTGCCAGGATCACGCCAAATGGAAGTCCATGATCTCTGCCTATCCCACTAGATTACGGGCGTGAGCGCATATTTATTTATTTTTATAAGTGAAATAACTGAATTGTGCCTGTAGAACTACTATTATGTGCCACTGGGCAGAACATTGTTGCGTACAGAACGTATAGTACCAGGGGCGTACAGTGAGTTTGTTGGCCCTGGACTAAGTACTTGGGCCCTTACCTAATAAACAAGATCTATTGTCAGAGTAGAATATAATATAGAATAATATAGAAGACAGCGAAAAAAACGAGATCTTCATTTTTGTACCAGTCTACAATATTGTGATTGAACAATGAAAATAAAACGTTTAATAGTTAAATATTGAAGCCCAATTGTAGATCCGTCCCTGGAGCGGACGGCTAATGAAGAAAAAGGTAAGGCGACTACATAAAGAACAACGCAGTAGTGTAGGCCTTTCACGAAATGGTACGTCATAGTAAACTAACGTCGTACCAATTCGTCATACTATTTTGTATTCTTGTGTAGATATCCACCATATCCACAGGGACTCATATTTTTGGCATTTGATGAGAAACGATAAATCTGGTCACGAGTTAGGTCAGAGTTATGAAAATTGTAGTGACATCGGAAATTAACAGGTTTGTAACAGCATTTGCAATTTTATTAAAAATGCTAATATCGATAAAAATTACGAGATATTTCGTTAAATATCTTTATATGTATGTAACGGAACATAAATAAAGCTTTTAATACCAAGATCAAACGAATAAAAGGAATTAAAAAGGAAAATAACACACCACAATATGTTATACATTTTCTAGAATAAACACGTCACAGATTGTCGTTATCCAAGCTATTACATAAAGTCACGTGTATTCTACATACCACTTGAAGGCATAAATCGTTATACGAAATTCAAATTCATGAAAGGAGGTCCGTAAAAAAGTGGACCATCGTTAAAAATGATATCTCCAGTTTCATCCTTTATACCTCCAGTTTACTCTGTGAAGATTTATTCCTTTTATGGTCATTATATAATATATAAATTGCAAAAGAATTGATATATAGTTCAAATCAAATCAAAATCAAATCAAATAGAATAACATCAATGAAAAATTTTGCAATTTTATTCAAGAATTAGTTTATGAAAATGTTAACAAACAACATACAAAAAGTTAATGGAGTTCTTAGTCACGTCGATCGCATAATTATACATATAAAAATATAATTTAGTGTGACACCATAAATATACAAGATACGGATTCTAATAATAACATAGTCCGAGACTATAACACATTGTTATACATTTGTCACAGACGTGAGTCTGCTGATTGTCTCAGATATACTATTGATGATCCTTATAGAATAATTGTGAGTTGCTATCGAGATAAAAGCCGTATAATTAGTTTTATTCTAATACGATTATGTGATGTATCATTTGTGACACAAAATTAATGTTAAACTTTATTGGTGCTTCGGAAGAATGTATTCTAAATTTATTAAAATATGCAAACCAAATCTTATACAATTCCATTTTATCATTCTTATACATTGTTGCATCGGTAATCACGAATTTAGATGGCAAACATTATCTATCTGATATTAAATTTAATGTAATATCTCTCTCAAGGTCTTCCATCATGACGGTTTGACGCAAAGTCTGTTGGAACTCAAGATCGAAAGAGAATTATAAATTATTTTATTTATTGGACGTATCACTGGCTATTATTTCTTGGTTTCTCTCTTTGGGCATGTTGAAAGAATGAATGAAGACAATAACGAAACAAATTTATGTTGCAAAAGTGAGTGGTTAGGGAACGCCCTACGAGAATTTATATCGATCAGATTAGTGGGTTTAAAAAAAAGGGCGATGTAAGAAGTACCCGTAACCGAGCATGTATGCATAGATGTATGGATTTAGAAGTGACAGAGGTGTGCCTGGATCCCGCCAAATGGAAATCCATCCAGTTATGGGTGTGAGCGCATATTGTTTCTTGCTCAGAGTAATGTCAACTTTACTACAACAGTATGCGTATCATATCTGGCACTTTGTTAAATATATGTGTATAGTTGGATTCAACAACGTAACGACTTCATCGATATCATTACATAGGATGTTTGTATTTTCTTTTAATTCGAGTTAAAGAATTACGTAGCACATTTGAAGCAGAATCAATATGTAATAGGAAAATCGTATTTCGAGATTTCACGCTCGCATTTGCAGTGAGTATC
>JWHW01025455.1:6309-63669 GCA_000931545.1 Papilio glaucus | reverse complement strand
GCTTTCTCAGGCCGAAATTCTTTCAGATATTTGCTCCGCAACTAATTCTTATTATTTTAAGATATTTTTCATGCTAAGACGCTATAAATTAGCATCAACTATTTTGATATATGGGCGGCTGCCATTGTTGCCATTGATTTCTTCCTTGACATGACTCTAAGGTGTTCTACAATCTTAATTTCAGTCCAGTCTCATATATCAGACGATAACTTCAAGGTGAATTGTTCCATTAAGTGATATATTTTGGTCACTCTCATTAATAAAGTTAACGGTTATCTTTCAGTGTTGCTACATTACATAATTTTTAGAATGTAATTACGAAGTAGAGAATTTTGGTATAAATATCTTTCCAAGTCCTATTTTATTTCTAAATCGCCTTTGATTCTGAAGCACGGGTGTGGTGGAGGTTGTGAGGAGCCCTGCCGTCGCCGCGGCACGTACGCGCATTCGCTGTAATTGCTCGGATCATTACCCGCACCGCTCGAGCCCCCGCGATGTCACTCGGAACTTTTGGAGAGCGTAATGCACGCTCGGGGGATGATCTTTCAACTTGTTTTGTATTTTAGTTTAACTCATTCTATATTTTTACTACTTTTTTTTATCTCGTATGTCTTTGTAGGAAGTCAGAAGATTTTTTTATTTTCGTGTTTTTATCAAGACATACGCGATTAGTGATAAGGAAGATGATTAGATGTATCTCTACTTTGAGTACAGGATATAACGGATCTATTAAATATTGGTGTCATATAAAATATACGTGACTTTTAGAATACACAAAATATTTGTCTTTGCCGTGTATTTGGAAACATTCGAATTTTATTATTGTAGAAGAAACTTAAAGAAATTGTTAAATAATTTTTCCCCCAAGTAGAACTTCCTAAAAAAGCACGACCTCACAGAAAGCAGGCGTGAAGTATAAGTATTCTGCGTTTCGTCTAATGAGTGAGGTGCCGGAGACCTAATTTGAATCCTCTTCCCCTTTCCACCATTTCCTCAAATGGATGGGATGGAAACGGGGAGAGGATTGAACGGGATGGGGGTTAACGGGGAAAAAGAAATATCCTTATTTCTGTCTATTAAAGGTAAGTATCCTTTGTCCATTAAAGGTAGGCAACACAGCTGCAACACATTTGCTTGTTGCGGATGTCTACGAGTAGCGGTCACTTAACATCAGGTGATCCGCTAGATCGTTTGTCATTTTCTTGTATAAAAAATCCCCTTACTAAAACTGGTATTCCGCGAAATATCAATACAACTCAAATGAGCATATCACATTCAAGATAATCGTATGACGAAATCCCGGGATCTTATCCAATTACTCGCATCACGCTAACGTTAATTTTATTCGCAGAAAGTTAGCCGTTCTATTTTCCTGTTAAGATTATCTGAAAAACTCTCGGGAAATCCGAACTCTGAGTCACGGCTACGTGTCCCGGCTAAACAACACGTTCTCAGCAACAACAGTTATTACACGACGTACGTCATGACAATACAATTGAAGATTACACTAGACTACATACACTACAAGTTTGAATGAAAAACACTTTGACCATCATTGTGCTAGCTGCGTTTAATATATCTCGTGTTATTAACAAGAATAAGGAAAAAGAAGATAAGTGAACAAAGCAATTTGTTGAGACACGTGACAATTTTTTTTTGTGACTGAAAGGTCACTGTTTGCCCAGAGGAGGCATTTACAGCTACACCAAGCACTGTCGACTTCTACTTCATTCCATCAGAATGGAACAGGGAGAGGCAGAGAGACAGAGATCGTCTAAAAGGATTGCAACAAGTTGTCAGCGTCAGTGTTTGTATACAATAATTTACAAAACAATATCTCAACTCGAAACATTTTGAAATTATTTTGCAATTTCACTTCGTATTTTTTTCTGATTTTAGATTTATCACTTTATTTGTAAAGATAACAGTCGGCCATTAGTTCCCGCTCGGCCGCCGGCCACTGGCCACTGGCCACAAGATAATAATAATTTGAATTTAAAAGAAACATCAAAAACGTTATTACCCAAAGCCGACTTCTGAAGAAGCCAAAAATTGTTTATTATTCATCAAATAAACCTCCGTTTATCGAACTACATTACATGTCCGCGAGTATCCCGCCGCATCCAGCGCGGGACGCATTTACGACCAATAAAACAAAACAATTTCTTAAAAACATCAAAAGAGCCGACGTATAGTTAAGTTTGCCGCCCTCTTTAAGGTTTCCGCCTCGTGCTTCTTGCGGAATTTTTATGTTACCGAAAAAAATGTTAAAACACGCTGCCATCGCAGTCGACTATTTGTTATTTATTATGTTAGAATGCCTTTAACAAGTTCCGATACACGCGTAACTGTTGCAGCGTGATTTATCTTAAATACCTCAAAAGAAAGATAAAGACAATATTCTGTTGTGTAAAAAATTCGATTTAAAGTTTCGATGAGACAGAGCACAAAATACGCGTAGTACCTCTTTTAGATCAACTAAGCTGGAAGGCTCCTTCGGGAACATATGCCCAATCCGTTACCTCTTTAAGGTACCGTTGTAGGCGGCAGCCAGGCTCTTGGGCCGTTTGGACGGCCCTTAAAGTAACTGGGCTCAAGGGTGCCTCGGCTAATGCGCGTTTAGTCTTTCGATTGGGGAGAGCCCGAGAAAGGTGGACCGCCAATTTCGATCGGTAGGTCGAATTACGTAGTTTAATTACATTTTATTGAAGTAAAACTTTTATATAGACGGGGTATTAGGATTTTTGGGAGGTATTTGTTTTTTATGGTTGTTAATTCGTAGCTTCGCCCCTGCTTTACTGATTTTGAATATTTTTTTATACGACAGGTCAATCAAAAACTGAAAAGTAGTTTTTGAGTTATTCTTGCGGACCAAAAAGTCGGTTAAAAATAGGACAATTTTGCTTTCTTGGCTTATATAGGCTAAATTACATTAAAGGTATGTATTAAAGAATTGTAGCTCATTTAATATGTTAAATAAAAGTTCGCAATGACATATATCTATCTTCTATGGTTATCTCACAGTAACCATTTTTTTCTTATAAAATATTAATTAAAACGTAAACGCCACTTACTACGCTATTATTAGTGTTCGGTATGAATCCTTAACAATTTAAATGTGTTAGTTATCAAGGGAATTTAATGTAGATTATAATTGCCCTTTGAACTATATCATTCTGACCAATAGTTAAGAAGATAACAAAAAATAAAAATATGCGCAACTGAAAAATGCAATAACACATAACAAAGAAAAGTACAATACTTGTTTGTTGAAGTTTCACTTGTACTATGTGTCCCAGTACACATTTTCTTCTACAACCTTAGCCCCGCGAATCGATACTGTCCAGCCTAAGCTGAACCCTATTTTATATGATTGATCATATACATCGGAGGTCCACCTAGATTGGATTTTAATTAATTCTTCCGACACATTTTAATCGCCTACTTTAGACCTCCAGAATAGAATAATCCTTTCTCAGTGGTTGCCTACGTAGTAACAGACATCTCTGTGCAAATTTCAAGTCTCTAGGCCCAGTAGTTTGAGTTGTGCATTGATAATATTAGTTAGTTTCTGCTTTGATATAAGGTTATAAAAATCACTACAGTGTGGTCATGGTTTAACTCCGGTCATCTTGCCAATCATAAAGACCCACTCTATATTTGATGTCAGGAATCCTTTAAAAATACAAAAAGTAATTTGGTTTGAAATCAAAAATATGCGTCCAGAAAAATTGACGTCAACGATCAGCGAGCGTTTACGATCGCTTCGGGACAAATTGTCGGGTTTGTGAGTTGTTTTTAACGTCAACATAATCTTTTAATTACAGACGCCCGCGGATCCCATTCGAGGGCATTATATCACGCAGCGCGCTAATTCGTCGCGGCGTTGGCACGAATATAAAAAAAAATTAATTGCCCGCCTCGCTCGCACAGCGGAACCCTAAATAAAATTACAACCGACAGAGATTTGACGACTCATTTTACTGGAATTATTGTCCTCGCTTTTTTGATATATGTTCGCAAATATTGCACCTGACTAAGCCGTGCCTGTAAATTAATTTCAACATTTATATCTCCACCCTGCTCACTCTTGTTAGGGAAACATAAATAACACTGGAAGTTCATAAAATGAGATTAAAAAAAGCAAAAAAAACATTTTTTGCATACAATTTTGTTTCATGTTCTATCTCAACAACCATTTCGTATATTCGGAATTCTAAGGAACTGAAATTTAAAATTTACCCATAAAATTGAAATAAATCGATTGCCATTATATAATTTAAATTAATTATTGATAATTAATTAGTAAATTTTCACCGTTTATGAACGATATGGAGTTTGCACAAAAGTTAATTAAAAATCGACCTAGCATCTTCATCGTCCGACAAGTGACGCCCGCTGGGGTTTAGGTGTTCCCCGTGGATGTCGCCCTCTTCTGTCAGCCTTGACTGTCTACGTCGATGCACATTGTGGGAGGAGATTTCATCTCGCAGACTCCAAGCGTTGCTCTCAACTGGTTTTTGAATTATGATACCGTGTGTCATAATCGGAACCGGAAGATTTCCCATCACTTCCAGGGTCAAGCACACTAATAAAACGAGATTATAGATCGACCTTCTACCGTAAGACCGTTAGATGGTCTCTTAATTTGCACTTAACTGTTATTAACTAATGTAAAGCTTTATAGAACGATTCGAGGAACGCGATGAGAGGGAAACATTATGCGGCATTAACACACGTGTAGACTATCCGACTTCTATATTTAGAGCCACGTTCGCTAATTGGTTGCGATTCGGGGAACTTGTTCAACAGTCGTCCAGACGAGTGTGGCCACATTATAAAAGTCGTAAAAATAATTGATACCATACTTCTGTGCACTGTGGAAACTGGTCGAAAGCGCCCCGCTGCGGTATTCTCCATTTTATACCGAAACAATATTCTCTGGATTGTTTTGTTGTGTTAAATTTAATTAACAAATACGTAACGTGTTGTGAAGTATTTGTACAATTATTTTTATTGTTGTTGTCGACATTTGACTCGTTGTAACTTGTTTTGGGGACAGACATACATAATACTTCATTCAAATTGTTTGAGCAGTTCAGACATTAATGTGTACTGTGTAGATCGAGTGTTGATGTGTCGTAGGACAGACGTGTCCCCGCGTGTCACACCGCGAGGGCAGTGGGCCATTAGAAACGTTAATCTGTTTGTAATTACAAACATAATCGCCCCTCGTCTCACAAGCCGTGGTCCCTAGAGGGCAATGTTCCAAGAGAAGGAAGCTTCTGGTATCATGATTACATCGCAATACTGTTTCATACTTACATGTACTTCTTCATATGTTTTACCTTCTAACTCCTTAACTATACAAACAATCATCGTGAATTTTCACATACAAAAGTACAGAAAATGACATGGAGTTCTTACCTTTCATCCCTACATATTTATTTGAGACTTATAGTACGTTGCTAGAGATTTTTGTATGTAAAGGTCAAAGTTAACTGAGATTCAAAACTAGGACCTACAATCTACTAATATCGTATTAGTGTAAACATAAGAAATTAATAAAGTAACAGGCGTTAACCTCGATATAATCTGTGAAAGATTGGCGCGCGAGCGAAAACAAATCTCAAAATAAAGAGGTCATTATGCGATTCGGCAGCTGCCACGGCGCTCGCCCCATCAACACCCGAATAGCGTCCCACTGACGAAAGAGAGACACTTATTATGTGTTCAGCTCAAATTTTACACTCAGCCCTGTCAAATATATTTATTCGGCGCGGTCGAAGTGTCGTATATTTTGCGTTGTTTTCTCTAATCGTTTCGGGAAGTTTTTTTCATCGCTGCATCATTAAATGTACGAGTCAGTCTCGAAAATAGGATTTAATACGTACACTATCTTGAATGCGACAAACACATTGACATACTAATATTTTATTGATTACGATAGGTGTTTATGATAACATGGCATCAAGAGAATTCTAGAGTACTTCTAACACATTGCCACGAAGGAGATATTCTCGAAATACTAGTGGTTACTAGCAAAGGGAAGGAAAAAGGCCGCAGGGCTGTAGCTAGTATGTGGTGCAGATCTAGTCAGACCATGATGTGTTAGTCACATAAGACGTAAGTCACTTTAAATAAGGAAATTTCAATTATTTAAAAAATCATTTTGTGTGTGTTTTAGAAGTTACTTGTCGACAAATCAACCCCTTGGATCGTTTTATTCCTTTTAAAACAAGTGTAAGAAATGCTCACGCACAAATACATGCTGATATCCTATTTGAATAGTCAAAAAAGGAAGTGTGTCATTTCCTTCATAGTTTGTTTTACGATACAGTTTTTCATCGGATACAAAATATGTCAGCGAGCAATAAGCTCATGGGAATATGAACAGGAATTGCTCCGTGTGTCACAAATTCAGTTAAAACATTTTTATAGTCGTTTAACTATACTAGGTTAAATAAAGTCGCCAGTTGCTATCCGGTAAGTCAGTAATAGAAAGAGAAAAGAAGAGACGGACGAAGAGAGAGTGTCTGAAAAAACGGAAGTTAATTGGTCGAAATTTGCAAAATGATTTTATGCGTTCTGCGAATTTAGTCAGTTTTAGGTGTACGGTTCAATATAAATCTCGATATGTCTTTTAAAAATTTGTTTTTTCTATTTACTCCAATAGGTTACTCATAGTGTCCCGAATCAGGTTTTAAATATAGAAATGAAATGAAAATATCTCTTCGAATGCTGTTAAGGGGCAAGTGAAAATTAAAAGTGTCACAGCGTACAACATCGCAGTTTGTATTTGTACCCGCCGCGGAAACGAAACAGTGCAAAAAGGAATTAAATTTACGACATTCCCACACGTGGCCCGCGTCCCGAATGTCCTGCAGGAACACTGCTGTCACTTTATCCCTGAAATGGTTACATTTTATCGTTCACGCGCGAACAGACGTTTGAACACTTCTGGCCAATAAAAAGACTAATTCCTTTTATTGTTACATACAGATGTCAACTTTAAACGTTACTTTGAAGCAATAAATGTGTTTTTAAATTATTTTTAACTTTAACAGTTACTGACTTCTTTCATTATAAAAGGCTTAAAAACTGAATTAAAGAGGTAACTAAGGGCGGGCTAGGTGCCTCTAGGAATTGTGAATCATTTAACAAATTGTAACAACTTAAAGAAATAACATCTCCTCTGCCAACTAACCTCTTACTCCGTGCAAATCTCGGGGTAGTCTCGTCCCCCTACTGTCTTTACGAAGCAACCATTTGCAACATTTTGAGGTATATAGTGTCAAGAGTGTTTAGCCTGAATATTTTTAATATTAATTCAAAATATTTCCTAAGTGGTAGAGCCCGCAACAACATCCCAGAACCCGATTTCAGTCCTCTTCCCATTTTCATAATTTCCCAATAACAATAGACGTTAAATGGAAAGGGGAAGAGGATTTTACGGGGGAGAGGATGGGTGGAAAAGGAAATATCCCTTTTTCTGTGTACCCTTTTTCTGTTTATTAAAGGTAGGCAACGCTTCTATTCCTATGGGAAGCTGTCAAGGTGAACCGTTAGCTTTGCCACCTACAACTAAAAAAAATTGTAATAGATCCGGACGACGCCGGGTACGTGCAGCTAGCTTGAGTATGAATGTAATTGAATTAAGTTTATCCCTTCCACGATCGTTCAGTGAATTTATGATTTAAAATTAAAAATTACTTTGTAATATAATACTGACACAAACATAATAATTATGAGAGTATAATAAATGTTTCAATTTGTTTGTTAAACTCTTAATTAGTGATCATTAAAATAAATAAATATGCGCTCTCGCCCGTAACCCAGAGGGGTAGGCAGAGATCATGGATTTCCATTTGGCGCGATCCTGGCACTTTTCTCGCTTCTACATTTATACATCCACGCATACATGCTCGTGGGTTATGGGTGCTCCTTATATAGCCCTTTTTAGTAAGTCACTAATCTGATCGATATAAATTCTCCTAGGGCGTCCCCTACCAACACTGCCACTTACTTCTGATACATAAATTTGTTTCGTTATTCTCTCTTCATTCATCCTTCCAAAATGGTTGTGATTATAATTATAAAGAGGTTATTAAGCTCTCAAGTCTTTTTGATTGATTGAATGAGACGGATTGACCCGAAAAAAAAAAATAATTAACGTAATTATTTTGTCCCGACTAGGCACTTGACTTAAAGCCCACCGCAATTTGAAGTTAGTCATTAAACCGCAAGGCATACCATATAAAAAAGGTATACCAATAAAGTATTCTGAAAAACATCATTATAATTTGGAAATTAAAATGCTACAAATAAACTGAACATCTAACATGCATTTAAAAAAGTTCAGAAGAAAGAGGGTTCCTTAGTCGATATGGGTCTTATGTTAGGATAGGTTAACACCAATGAGGCCGAGCTCGTCACACCAGGCGTGTGGCTCCAGGTCTGATGGTGTGGACACACATGTCTTACCTCTATAAGAAAAATATAATATGCAAGAAATGTTTCTCATATTGATTTATTTTTATTTAATAGAACTTCGTTCGTTCTTCAACTGTGTTTTCCCCGCGATTTCCCACACATACGTTTCTTATATTCCACGCGTAATAACTTTAAGTTGTAGGTAAACTATGTCATATAAAGCATATTTATATGTACTTTTTTAACACAAATTCTGTTTTCCTCACGATTTCTCAAACATTTCCTGTACGCGCGACCATTCTGCATATTATTTTTATTTATATATTTTTATTTTTTTATAAGAAAGAACTACGAAAGGCTCTTTATTGGCACACGGTGAAAAATACATTTGTCAATTTGTCCAGTCCAACTCAGTAATAAAAGTTTGAATGAAAAAGTTCACTATGAAAACCAATACGTGCGCGAAACTTTTTCCCCGGGAGGCAACTAATTTATGAACGAGTTGTGTATTTACGGTCAACTCCGGGGAGCGTACAAAAAACGTTCACATACGGGCTTAAAGCAAATCACTCGCCAAAGGGCTTTCCTAGGACGGGGGTTGTATAAAAAGCGAATTCCACCGCCGTAGCCCGGCGAGCGGCGAGTGGCGAGCGTCGAGCGGCGAGCGTAGCGTTGCGTATTTGCAAAAATAAAACGTCCACGGGCAAACTGCACCGAATTAAAAGCGAAACTTTTGTGCTATCAAAATTAACGGTACAGTTGTCAAAGGAGTAATTTCAACAAACAAAATGAGCCGGTGTAATGCCGTCCGGTCGGGGAATCACATTAGAATAGGGCTGTGGTGATTTAACTTCTGACATATCTCTTGACTCATTCAATTTGATTCTCGTCCTCCGCTTATTTAAATTGTTATTTAATGATTATTATCTAAGAAATTTATAACATTAATATTATTTAGAGAAAACTTGTTTACTTCCCACAGAAGTACTGAAGCGATTTTAATATTTTTTACAGAAAAAACGACCAAGCGGTTCACCGTAAATGACCGCTAGCGTCAAGTGTACATTAAATGTAGGCAGAGCATCCGCAACAAGCAAATGACTTTCAGATGCTCCTTAAATAATCCAGACCTTAAATGGACAGTAACATGATAGTTAATTTTCCTGCTCATCAGACGAAACGCAGTATAGCTGCTACTCTACAACTGTTACCGTCATACGTAGTACAGCTGTTGGTGAAGGAATGGAGACCAAGGGATGGGACCTACAGCATCTCACTCCTCTAGTAACGTAGAAGCAGAATAAAAATCCTTACGTCCGTATTCTGTGAGGTACTTTAGGATAGTTCTCCGGTTGAACACGTGCATGCAACATATGCACCTTCTGCTGACTTTCTGATTCGAGTTGCCTTTTGTTTATCTTACCTACCACTATCTGCCAACATTGACATACAAACACAACTGATATCTGATCAAGAAAAAAATAGCATTTAAAATAATAAATTCTGGAATAGTACAACGACAACCCTAAATTGCAATCGTAGCGGGTTCGAATCTGTGCTGCGAGCCGTCGAAATTAAATTCCTGCGAATGCAGTTCGATGCGGCCGAAAATAACTTAGTAAACAAATTCGGCAGCGGCACTGGATCGCATACGAACTACCCGCCGAGTGCTATTTCAAGTGGCCTGTTTTGTGTTGTACTGCGATATTATTCATAACCAGTTGCCATGGTAACTCAGAAGTGGACAGATATTATGGATTCAAATTTGGAACGGTCCCATAACTTTCATGCCTTTCAACACCGTACGGTCAACATTTTTCTCTCATCCTATTTACTAGTTTTTCGTATAGATTGATGAATTGCTTCCTCAGTAGTAACATATGCTCTGTTTACATTTACTTATCTTCACTTTAAGTTACCATGGCAACAAACAATAGCAGAAGTTTTCGCGTGGGCTGTTAACTTGACCGTTAAATCTGCTTCTTAGAATACAACCGTGGCGTTACCAGTGACTTTACTTCTGTGTTTTGTTGGTGAGTCATGATAACACGTGTCGCAAAAGTAGGTCCAAGGTTGAGATAACTTTTAGCTAACATGAATACACACATTAATCTCCAGCATAAGGGTACATGAGATCTATAAACAATTCAGGATCAATCTGTTAGTTCACCCGCGTACAAAACAGATTCTAAGATCTCACAATATCATACCAGTTTGCAGTAAAAACATCGAGATATAAACCGCATCCTTGCAAGTCTAGACGCAGAGTTTACGTTTGCGTTTAGCCCACATATAAATTCACATACATCGAGCACTGTTTACACTGCGCGTTGCACCGAGCCTTGTTATCGTCCCGCGATTATTTATTGCGGACTCAAATCTAATTTTCGGCTAAAATTTATCGCTCTTGTGTATTTTGGTTCCTATTGGGGTTGATTTGCATTAACGTTTTAATTTAGTTTCATATAAAGTCTGTCTTCCCATCTTTGCTTTCCGCTGTACTTTAATTTACACAACACTATAAACTCTTGCTACTGGAAATTCCTAAATAGTAATTTCCAAGTAAGATTAAAGTAAGACTTAAGGTTGTATAGGAAAAGAGAGTAGTCCTTAACTCCGGCAATCAGTCCTTCAGCTTAACTCTGTGTGCATATGTTCAGTCCACTTTTCTATTCATATAAAACATTTATGTTCGTTCGTTCGTTTTTCAAAATCGCATTTGCAAATTTGCCTACCTTTAATGGACAGAAAATAGTTATTCCCTATTCATCCCCTCCACCGTCAAGTCCTTTTCCCCTTTTTCCTTTGTTAATAAAAATGTGAAGGGAAAAAGGACTAGAATTAGGCCTCCGACACCTCACATGCCTGTCTTCTGTGATATGGTATTTCACCCGTCGAGCTGGCACATTCGTGCAAAAGATATTCTTGTCGCGGCCTGAACTCCAGATACTTGGGCTTATTTTATTATTGAACTGTTTTATTTTATTCCATTTCAATAGATACCCATACGTGACGACATTGATAACGACGACATATTTAGAGGCGGAGGATTAGATAGCCCTCACGCCGGGCACCGGTTTACCGTATGGCCTAGAACTCCCCAATTTCTTGAACTATGTTTTTATAAATCTGCTTTCGAATGACTCAATAATCACTAACTCAATTAAATACGACGAAACTAAATGCTTTTTTCCAGGGGTGCGATTAAAAGTATTCTGAGGTTGCTGGACTAATTTAACAGTTTATGAAAATAAAACATAAGCACAGATCAAGTAAATCTAGTAGTCTATACGGAGCTAGAAGTCTATAACGGCAATTCTTGGTGATGAGCGAGTTGTCATTGTGACACGTACTCTACGAGGCGCAATACGCGATATGAGAGGAATAAACACAGCAATTGCAATCAATTTATTAACGGTTCAGCGACCTCTAACACCTATTGCGGCGGCGCGCGCGCAGATTAACTCAAATTATCTAATAATGTGGCCAACGAGCCGCCTGCGCACTACTACGCAGTTAACTGCCGCCGTACACTCGACAGCCGCGTCCCTTCGCGTTACTACGAACTGCCTAGGGACGTGAAATAAACTATCGATGTTTACGGCTACGTAATATTTCTTGTTCTAATCTAAATCTATATACTTATATACTCCGAAACGGCTAGACCGATTTCTATAAAACATTCAAATGGGCCCAACGGGTGTTCCTGTGAAGTTTGGTAGCGATCGGAGCACTATAATTGATGCTACGTGGGCGAAGCCGGAGCGTATTACTAGTGGTATATAAAAAAAGAAACTGACTGACTGATATATCAACATACTCAAAATACTGGATCTACAGACTTGACATTTAGCATAGAGATTTCTGTGATTACGTAGACGAGAATTGGGAAAACACTTTCTAAAAAGGTCTAATTAATTGCACGGCGGGAAAAACCGCGGGGCTCAGCTTATTTTAGATTTTTAGTAACATTTTTGCTGCTACCAGAACGGTGCAGCAGCTGTCGGATGTATGAGTCGGTTCCACCTGGATGTCACAACCTCACAGAATACGCAAGCAGGAGACATACAAACATACTTCCGCGTTTTAAGATCTTAATGATCCTTCAATTGAAAAAGTTTTTCTTCTTTAATGTTGTATATCTTAATGTGGAAGTACAACAGAAAAATAAGCTACAATGTGTTAAAAACTTTGATTCAACTACCTTAAACTGCCTTTATCTTCAGGGCTCGCTTTCAATAACTGACTAAAAAAATTAATTTAGTACATGGCAATTGGAAAGATTGTACAATTTTAATTAATAAAAAAAACTGTTTATATTTTGGTAAATTGTTCTATATAAAATTACAACGAAAATGATTCCCGTGGTGATTTCATCGATAATTTTCCCACTCTATACTCGTCGCAACACTAAAATACTGTTATAATTAGATATATAGGTTAAATAAGGAGAAATTGGCGGAGTCGTAATTGTTTATTGGCACCGACCTTGCTTTGTATACAACTGACTTTCCTTTTAACATTATCCTTATTATTGTAACTGATGTTTACAAATGAAAACCATAGTGGAAAAGTTTTTCCTACCGAATTTCCTTAATAGGATCGGGAGATTTTAATTTGTGTTATGTTCTTTTTGTATTAGTGAGGTCTTCGCCAGTACTAGATTTAATTTAATTTGATTTTAATTAAGGTTTTTGGATAGACTCCAAAATCCTTAATTAAAATCAAATAAGCTGCTTAACTCACGTTCGCGTACGTACAGTTTTGGTACCGACAAGTTTCAGACCTGTCGTCGCCGAACGGTGGGTAAGCCGTTTAATTTTGTTATGTTCCTCGTTTTTGTCTATTAAATGAAGAACTATTTGTTAGTAACATCACGTAAATACTAGTGTTAATTCGCCACCCGAACCCTACGGTGGTCGTTGTAAGACTGACAGTTCGGCAACCATAGTACATATAAGTAGATTACAGTCCCTACCACAGAGTATATATACCACTAATTACTATCATTAATTATTTAGTTCATAATATCTCACGAAAGTTTTAATAATTTTAAAATCAAATTGCTTGAGAATTTCTTTTTGTTTGTAAATTATAAGTTTATAAAAAAACGTATTAGTTGTGTGGCCTTGGGTCGTTGAAGTTTCTGCTTATCTGATACATATAATGTTGTACTTAAAGAAATCATATTTATGCATTTTTTTGTACTGTAAACCCAAAACACTTTGTTACAGGGAATTGAGCCAGATTGAACAGTTGTTGAAAGTTGAACGCTGCGCTGTGCTAACGGTCCATTACAACGACGTAGTATAAATCTGTATTAAATAAAAACATCTCGCAAAGAATAAAGCTCCCATTAAAACACAACAAGAACAAACAGGCACGGCGTCAGTGTAAATAATAAAGCTACCACAGAAGTTTATTACGGCGTGCGCGCGTATAACTGTGTGTGAGTGTGTATGAACATTAGTAATTGTAATTTATGTCGCCATGCGCGCCGGCAGGTCCGCTGTTGATTTATTTGCTCAGCTAAACGTCACACTTACTCGTCCACAATTAACGTAGTAATCACACTGAGTAAAACTAACTCCATCCTCTTGTTAGGATCGTATTTTTCAATTTTATATGATGACAAGGTCATGATGTGGACTGGTACAGGCTGCTGACGATGATGATGATGGTGAAAACACAATTCTGTTTTTCAGTTTGTACGTATAACAGCGCGCATCGCAACAGAATACGGTTGTTATCACAACGCTAATTGATGCCAGCCAGAAGATAAATGAAATAAGCACTAACGCTCGTCACCAAGAGGTGTAGGCAGAGATTCATGTGGCGTGATTCTGGCACAACTCTCTCGCATCTCCCATATCCTTATATCTACGCATGCATACTCGGTATGGGGATAAACAGAAAAAAAGATATTTTCTTTTCTTATCAAATCCTCTTCTCCTTCCCATCCTTTCCTTATTAAAAAAGGAAGCCTCCGGCACCTCAGTCATTAGACGAAACGCAGAGTACTTCTACTTCACGCCTGTCTGCGCGGTCGTTGTATTTCACTGATCGAGCCGACCCATTCGTGCGTAACAGATGTTATTGTTGCGGGCTCTAACACTGTTATAAATAATTACCACTGTTATAAATAATAATATAAATACTCCTTATATCGACTTTCAATGTATCGATCGGCCATAGTACATCACTAATCTGATCGATATAAGTTCTAGGACATCCCCTGCACTGCCGAACCTATGTAGCATAAATTTGTGTTTTCACTCTTTCCCCATTCCTTTCATCTATTTATTTAAAATATTTTTCTCCTGTTCAATATCAGGTCTTGCGTTTGAGTTGTGGAACCCAAGCATTTGTAACTAGTGTTGGTTAACCAAACACAACAGCCACTCATATATTCATAGGAGTTTGAATTATTAACAAATGTATTGTCTACCTACCTGTACTTTTCCTGTCAACAGCAACGGTACGCTGCAGAAGACAATACAATTTCCCGCTTATCAAAGCCGGTGCAACGCACTTTGGCGCTGTCGAGCGGTCGCCGAACGAAAAAAAAATCTGTGCCATTTTCAATACCGTTGGTCACACATTTGAATGTAAATGCATAATTATTTAGCATCCTGCATTATAACAGAGTTAACGGTGGCCCATTGTGCTTGATGGACAAATGATTGCAGATTTTTTTTCTCCCTCGTTATACATTTTTTATGATGGTCGGACAATGAGGCTACCGTCCGCCTCTGCGCACGATAAACACCAGGCTTCCGAGAATCTGGATTGAGGTTCACGGATTTACGGGTTGTACATTGTTGTTTAGTACCGTTTACTGTTAACTAAAATTTAATATAATGCTCTGACCCTAGAGGGTAGTTGTAAGAACTTTTAACTTAAAACGCTTTCACAAGATCTTATTCGTAGAGACGAGTCTTGGACCTATTGCAGTCTTGATGTCGGTTCCTTAAAAACAATTTGCTCTATGGTAAGATTAAAAAAATAAACAAAAGAAATCTGAGAAATTTAAAATGTTCATTAATAGCACTTTATAGTTTTAACGCCCGGAAAAATTAGCTTTCACACGTCGATCCAATGTCATTTTAGTTGCTAGAAACATGATCATTTTTTTATATTATGGAAAATTAAATCTATTTGACAGGACATTCAACTTGACAGTAGTGTTAGTTGATTAAGAATTTGACAAACTTTTCAAAAACCGTTCATAAGTACATATATGTGGTTGTTTAAAAACGTTATGGTTGTTTACTTTGCCTGCAAAAATACTACGAAAATACGGCCCTTCGTTCGATTCGGAAGCGTCACAATACATCACCATTCGTTTTCAGATGTCAACTTTTTTGCACGAATCGATTTTCTTTCGAAGCGTCCGTTTCCGTATTAGCACCGAAAACGATAATTCCGTATAACCTACAAAGTACAGTCGCGATCAATCGATTCGTTCACGCAAGCATCCTGCTTTAACGATATATAATGGCCAATCAAAAGACTTCACGATAAACTGGTTAGTTAGTTTGACTAGCTAATCCAATTCCTGGATAAAAATATCTATGTTTGGAGTTAAAGTGTGTGCGTTATATATGGGATACTATTACAAATATGCAAAATCTGGTATTGGAATTTACAAAGGAGAAACAACATCATCGGTTATGGGTTCTCTTAACATATATTATTTCCTATATCTTATCTTACAATCATCACGTGTTGTTTAAAATATACAAAATATAGAATTTAAAGTTGATTATATAAAGCGCAACTGACTTGTCCTTCACGCATTCATTTTAACTCTCGTTCAATTAAAGATCGATAAAAGAAAATCGAGATTTATATTTGGTGATGTATGCAGTCTTTAATGCTTTCATTTTGTACGTTAATACATTTATAACGCGTTCGTGTTTCGGCATGACTAACTTAAGACATTATAGCGTTTGTACATCAAAATAATTGAAGGCGGCCGCTTGTGCGGCGTTTTGAAACCTCATTAACAGCTGTCGCAGTCATTCCGTGTACACGCAGCACAGCACAGAGCAACACAGAGCCGGCACAGATTCGATTTCGCAAACGTCTGTTTGACTGGGAGAGTAATAGTCCAATATAATTACAAGGCGGCATTGAGTAATGCCTCTGTGTGCGCTACTCTGTGTGTACGGGGGACTTGCACAGTGTAATAACCCGGCTTATGTGTGTGTTGATTATGGAAATGAGGAAGACATAGATTAATTGGTAGCCAGAGTTATAACTAATTAGATTGGTAACTTTAGCAGCGGATTGAAGCTGAAAGCTTGGCTTTGGGTGTGTAAATAGTACCCATATAATTTAGGTATATATGTATATCAGAATAATTAATGTACTGTTTGTGAATCACTTATTACTACTAGTAATATTTATAACTGAACAAACAAAATTAGGTAAGGTTAACCCCCCGTTTATTGGCACTTAAAGTTTTGCTCGTGCAAGTTAACTACATAATAAGTAGCCGACAGAACTAAGTTGTTAAGGCGATATAATAATATTGCATGACTATCTTTAAACAAAATACAAATTGTGTTTTCGTGTTGTTTTTTAAAGTATACATTTTTACGAGTTACCTAATAACCGACATAGGCAATACCAATTATCGCTTCACTGAACTCTGAAGGTGTAAGGAAAATGAAACGAACTGTCATAAACAAATAATCTTTATTGAAGTCCTATCTTTAAAAGAAATATCAAATTAGTATACATAGCTATGTCATAGCTTTGGAACATATTTGACTCTAAATGAACAGTCGTTAAGAATTGTTTTTAAAAGTAAACGGAGATAAATAAATAAACCACTAGATAATTAAAAACACAAACACAATTATATTCAGAGCTGTATTGTGTATGATTTCGCTCCATTTCACTTACTGAAAAAGCTATATCTGCGAATTTGCTTGAAGCTAATGTGATTTATCCGGCTTGGCGCAGCGCCAGCTCGTGTGTGTGAGCTTGCCCGCCTGCATGCTGCATGCTTACGTGTTTTTATTCTGTAACAAACTGGCCATTTCAAACATTTATTCCTTCCCCCGGATAAAATATGGTTTTGTGTTACATGCCCGGCTTTATATTAAATTTGACTACAGTTTGCTTAAAGATAGTATTGATTTTATGTTTAAGAAAGATGACGTTTCACTACACTATTTTTCTTGGAGGTGTGCTGCGGTTTTTGTTCTATGAAGTTTTAAATCTTCTATAGTTTATTGTCTCTATTGTCAGACTGAAGAAGAGTATTTTCAAGCACCCTCATTAGACCACATCGGATTATTTATTCTTGAAAATATATATTTTTTATAGCATAAGGGGCAAAGACAAACGAACTGTGGGGCGCCTAACATTAACTGATCACTGACGCTCATAAACAGGAACCCGTTTCCGGTCTTTAAGGAAGGAGTACGCTCTCTTCTTAAGGGCTCTAAGTCGTATTGGTTTGGAAATACTGCTGTTCATAGATTCCACAGCGCGGTTGTGCGAGGTAGGAATTGACGCGATAACTGCTCGGTAGTCGAATGTTAATCATCAAGGTGGTTTGGATGATACTTGGAGCTCTATCGAGTTGAGCCATGACGAAACTCAGCGGCAGGACTTGCTACAAACATTTCTTGGGAACACTCCCCATGGTACATGTGGTAGACAATGTAAAGAGACGCGACGTCTCTTCGCAATGCGAGAGGATTAAGCCGATCAGTAAAGGTTCGGTCGTTGACGATTCGAGTCGCTTTCTGTTGTATATTGTGATGATGGGAAGGAATGACGAAAACATCATCGATTATCATCGACTGATATAAGAGGTTTTGGCTATGGGTATCCTAATATAGCACAATACTCTTTAATCTGTGGCACGGTTTTAAGGGTTATGTCGGTGAGCCTCGGCAAGACAATCCAAAGAAACTGGGCACTGCCTTCTTTTTTCTCGAAGTGTTTCGTCCTATTATTCGAATTGTCATGGATTCGTTCTGGATGATGCCAAATAACTGAAAATAATATATTTTTTTGGCAGACTTGCCAAGTAATGCCAATTACCTAGCTTTTGTGGTTTCAGATTTATTGATAAATTAGACGTTGCCCGAGGCTTCGCACGCGTCTACTTTTATTTTCCTCGATGGTATTTTTTTGTAATTAGATTCCGCGTATCACATGTCGCAATTATTGGTAAAAAAAAGTTGTTCTTTTATAACATTACCACGGAAATTGATATTGGAAACGATGCTTTTATCATGGAACCCGGGAACAGTTTATTTTGGTTACCATTAGGCTTCCCGATATTTCATATGACGTAGCATTCGCAATCAGGTTTTCGTCTTCCATGTCGATCTATCATCCGTACTTTCGATCGCCACGATCTCAATCATGTGGAATTTCATGCAATCCGTCCGTCTCTTCTTAGGCCTACCGTCACAGCCACATCTATACTCACGACTAAAACTCTCTTGTCCCATCGTTTCCTCCTCATAACATGCTCATACAATGCTAACCTTTCGCTTCTTAATTTATCTATCTTTAGTGCTACTTTTACGCTTCCCTTTATATACTCGTTTCATACTTTATCCATTCGTGTTAGCCCATTCAACACATTTTTGCTATAAATTCCATGAATCGTCATATGCTTTTAGTGTAGAAATTTTATTTTGACATTACAAACATACACTTAGCTCGCTATAAAGCGCCGTCTAGTGGCAGAACCTGAGAACCAAATTCCTACTTCTTAGCCAGAACGAACGACATACGCTTCTAGAATCCTGTAATATGCGTCTACATTGACGGGGATTTTTTAAAAATATTTTTCATTATATCGTGAATAGGTCACAAAATACTTATTTTGTTTTTATTTTAAACTAGCTGTGCCCGCGGCTCCGGCCGCAACCTTTTTTTCGCATTAAAAACTAGCCTATGTCCTTCCTCAGGTTCTTAACTATGTCTGTACCATATTTCAATTATATATCTGTGAAAAACAAAATCAGATAACTCCCATGGGAACCGTACTTTAAAATGACCTATGTGCTATTCCACACTATCCACACTATTGCCAAATTTCATACAAATCCTTTCATCTATTTTGCGTTAAGGAGTAACAAATATCCAAATTTTGTCATTTATAATATTAGTAAGATTTTGGCTAAAAACAACGGTTTGGTGAATGTCGACTAAAATATTCCTCGTGCAATTAAATGTTATTTAATATTCCACATTCCAACCAAGTAAATATATTATGACCTTGGGAGTCCTAGCAACAAACACATAATGCTTTAGTGGGATCACCCGGCTTCATTCAACCTTTCAACATGGACAAACCTACGACGCCCGAAGCATACCTTCATAAATAATTTCATTATTATTAAATCCTAACTAATATTATAAATGCGAATGTGAATTTGTTCGTTTGTTTGTTACGTTCTAACTCCGTAACGATTCAAATAATCATCATGGAACACACACACATTTTCAGAGGTACAAAAATAACATGGAGTACTAACCTTTAATCCCGAAAGTAAAATTATACAGGTGTACATAAAACCTTCATTTAAAATATCGGTTGCCATGGTAATGTTTAAAACAACTTTATAACTCATAGTTCGAAGTTATTACACGCGAAATCATCTTACGATAAGTTTCCACGAAAATAAGAAACGAATGCGTGCGTAGCCGCGGGAAATAGCTAGTGCGGAAATAATAACGATTAATTTAGTGGACGTTGTGACCGTGAAAGAGATCTGCGAGACGGAATCACAGCGTGACGTATTAATTAAAGTAGAAGAATTCCAACTATTAAACGCTACGCTGAGCAGTTACGAGCGGAGCGGGTGGAAATGTTAAAGAGATTAATACGACCCGCTGCGAATACGAATTCCTTTGCGACGCGTTTTAAGGCAACCTTATACTACCTACACCTCTAATGCTATACTATAAAGATGTTTACACAGCAAGAACCACCGTTGAATTTAAAAAAAACGGCTAAGTGCGAGTTAGACTCGCGCACGAAGGATTCCGTACCATCTATAAAAAAATCACGTTTCTTGTATGGGAGCCCGCTTAAATAATCATTTTATTTTTTATTATAGCGGCAACAGAAATACATCATCAGTGAAAATTTCAACTGTCTAACTATCACGGTTCATGAGATACAGCCCGGTGACAGACGGACGGACGGACAGCGGAGTCTTAAAAATAGGTTCCTATTTTACCCTTTGGGTACGGAACCCTTCAAATATATGGAGAAATTCCTTTAACCCAACTGTCATGGGTATCCGCTGATTATCAATAACCGCAACAATCAGAATAATGATGGTTGTTTTTCCAGCCTTCGTGCAATAAAGGGGAATGAAATGGAGAAGGAAAAAGAAGCAAAGAGAAGGGGATGGGGCCTATCACATGGGACACATCAAACAATACGTAGAAATACCTACTCGTAAAATGGTGGTACTTCTGGCATTCCCGTCAAACCGTCTCATTCATATGACAGCTCTGCTTCTCTTGGCTCTCCCACTCTCCAATTCGCACTTTTAGGTGATACCCATGTCAAAAAATATTATTACAAAACGTTCCTGCGTACCAAACATTTTTTATACCCATTACAAAATCGAATTTAGTTTTCTAAACAACGATTTAATAAGAGGTACTTCTAGTAGTTTAGTATAGCGTAGCATTCTGTGTATGGCCACGACGTCCGCTCGGGAGCACGATGCGTGTGACAGTTGAGAGTTTGCCAAAAACGTTAGCGAGAGAACAAGTTGACGCCGCATTAACACAGCTCCGAGCGCGCTGGATTCCAGCGGACCGAATGCCCACCGCCCGACGCAGCTCGGAGCTGCCATAAACTGCATGCGATGCTCGTGTTTTGTTTGCTTCGTCGATAAAGATGTTTTTATAGTTTTCAGCAGCAGCTGGTAGCTGTAGTTATAATATGGATTTTTCTATTATTGTCACATAAATTTTATAAATACGCAGCCAATGGATAATGATAAGTGATATGTGAACTTAGAGATTATGAATGGAGACGTAAAAAATGAATATGCAGTCACGCCGTTACCCAGAGCGGTGGGCAGAGATTAGGAAGTGGTACAACGTTAAATAATTGTGATTTTGCCTCTGACGAGCGACGTGGCGGAGGCCCAATCCCCAACCTCCATCTCATCCCATTTTCACTCTCTATTTACTTATCTTTCCTAACCTCTGTCCATCACAAGAGTTGATAAAACTTCTGCAACAAAACTAGTGTTGCAGACCACTTCTTCAAAAAAAAGAAAAGTAGTTCACACATCGTTCCTAAGACTATAAATTTTAAGCGAATATTGTTAAAAATATACGGTAAGTAACCTTTTAAAATAAGTTTGCATTAAATAGAATATTATGCATAAAGCGAATCAATATTTTATCGTCCGAGCGCATAATTTTATGCGCTGCGCTAATTTAATGGCGGCCGATACCTGGCAACCCTGGCGGGTCAGCCACCCTGCTTGTGTGTCTGTGCGCTTGTCTCGAGGTCGTTTCACTTGCAACAATTTACGTCGCAAGCGATAATAACATAAAATCTCATTTTTTTATGAACCACTCGTGTGTCTGTACGGTTTCCGGCGCGTGCTATCGGTGACTGTGCGCTTTAATCTACATATATAAATAGATAAGTATGTTTGTTTGCTTCTGACCTTGTCATTGTAAGCAGATATCTGTATATATAGCACTTGTTTACAGCTTTGTGAATATTTTTATTTCATATCTATATACTATATTTTTGTTGTTATATATTATTCGTTTGCAATCAATATACATTATATTTGTTGTTTTATTTAATACTTTTTGCTCACCACACCTGATGACAGTGATGCTTGCAAGTAAAACTATGGAACTGAGTAAGGCTTGCCTGTGAATATATGTAGATTTACTACTGATATGGTAGTAGTAGTATTTATTGCAATACTAACTTTATTATCATGGTTCCTATAATTATAAAATATTAATGAAGTCATCAATGACCAAATATTTTTCTACCTAAAAAATACTTTACATGCTGTACTGAACTGAAATAAATATGTTCATCTTCCTATTGTTTTGTCTCTTTTTAACACTCATAAATACTGGCGAGGTTGCAAAGTATGCATATCATCTAAGTATTCAAAGTAAAAGTCACCAAAAACGGACTAATTACAAGTTGCATACAAAATAGTCGGTTAGCGTATGCGCGCGCGCACGTTAGCTCGAGATCAAAGCGAGCGCGGTTTAAATTTGGAACGTAACGTAAACGCGCGAGCGCTGCCAAGGCTCCCTCCGACTGGGTGGCGTTTTGACAGCCCAAAACATGCTTTCCTCAAGTGCTCCTGGAGAGGGCTCAATATCTATCGGTAGGTATTTGTACGAAAATGTACCACAATTACCCAAGCGTTGATCAATATTCTTCTTTTGAGGATCTTTAACGTTCTTCATAGAATAAGAACAGCGAGAAAACCGCTCTTTTCTTGGGGTTTTAAGTTTTATTAGAAAGACACTGTCTGAGTTGACTCCACAAAGCAGTTACGTGAATAAGGTTGCTCGAAAATCATAAAGCTTTATAGGTGTCTAAATGAGTGGACACACATTTATTATGGCATTAAAATGATAACAGATCAACAGCTTTGGAATTTGGATAAACAATAAAGATATAAGATAACACGCTCTTCGGTTACGGTTATTTCTTACATCGCCTTTATATATGCCACTGATCTGAACGATATAAGTTCTCCTGGATCGTCCCCTGCTAACACTGCCATCCTTACAACATGCCCGATCTACCAAATCATACCTTTCTCAATCCTCACAACATCCAAATTTAAGTCAAACTTTTCCCTTGTAAGCTGTTTCTAATCCCATCATACAGTCACGCCTAACATACATCTTAAGGATGGCAATTTAAACCGCATTAATTATTGTAAATTATAGCAAAATAACAGGTGTACTACACTTTAGAATTTGTATAAACATTACACTAATGTATTTACGAAATGCTTGTGCAATTTACACTCGAGTTATTCGCAACAAGTGTAGTACAAAGAAATGCTTTCTGTCGTGTCTAATCAATTAGCATAAAACATCGCGGTGCTCGTTACAGGCGGGTCGGTACCTTCCGGATTCTTCCAGTCTTCATAACACTTGCGGAATTCCAGCCCGTATGACATTGAACACTCATTGCCATGCGCACTAACGCAATGCGCGTTGTGTTGTCTGTACGCTGCACTCTTTCGATCCGTGTAACTGATTGCGTTAGAAAAGAGGGGAGTCTTTTAATTATATGAGGTAATAGATGAGCTCTTTGTTACAATAAAGTTAACGTAACCATTGAACAATGTAACATTATACCTCACCACACTAGCAATAGTTAAAGCAGTAATGGACCAGCTCCAGCGAGGAATAACACACTTTTCTCAACATACCGGCTAAACTTCATGTTTAGAAATGCATGTCCCATTCCTTTCTTATTTTTTCTTAACTTAAAATTCCTTGTCATGATGCCCAATCCTTAAACTTACAGTCATGGCTTTAAATCCCATGTACTTTGTGATAAAAATTATAGATTATAGTATTCATAGGATTAATAAATTAAATAATTTTCTGTATCTATAATCTATTACCAAAAAAACGTGACTACAAAAAAGGTGCTGTCTTTAATCGATTTCAAATGGCGGACATCGCCGGGCGGCACTTCAAGCGTACTAGGTTAAATGGACAATTGTGTTCATCGGACGCAAATTATGCACATAAAATTACACTATACTGGAAGAACGTAACACAGCAACGTTAACTAAAAGTGCCTTATTTTTTATACATTAGCTTTATTAGTAATAATATAAGTCATATTTATCTGTATTACAAATTCATAGTTTAACAAAAGTATTAGTAGAATGTTAATAAGATTTCTATTAACTATCCCAACGAATACTTCTAGGACTTGGTACACGACAATAGTCGAATGGCGGATTCGAAACTACGACCTCATGTTTCGCAGTCCATAATTATTAGGCTATTGGCGCTTCAATATTCTATTACTATACGAAACCAATGAACATGAGACAAACTAGTTAATAGTCAGAAAACCGAAATATAACCATAATACTAGGACATATTACTATTAAATTTTTTTACGCAATAATGTGTTAAACGAGCAACTGGTTTAGCCCATAATAAGTGAACGTATTGGCAACAAGCTAATGAGTTGCAGATTCGTTGCCTGACTTTAATAGGTAAAGGAGAGGATAAACAGAAGGAAAATATCCTTCTGTTTATCCTTTCCTTACCTATTAAAGCCTTCTCTTTTCCATCCCATTCCAGTCAAATCCCATTTTTGGTGCAGTGGTGATGAAATAAATAACATAAAGTAAAGCCTGTCTGGGTTCGAACCCGCGACCTATAGCACGTAAGTTGGGGCCACCACTGCTCTCAGTAAAAATTGCCACGGAAGAATTCTGATTATTGGACTCGTGCTTAAGCCCCTTAGTCTCCCCTCCTGGAGTAGCTAATAGATGTATAGGAAACGCAGCCAAGATAAAAGAAAACATTACTATTAGTATATGTTATTATAAATAAAAAAGAAAAGTATTTGAAACGTAAAAATCCAGCATTACAATGCGGCAGGCATTGAATACAAATGAGATACAGATTCAAAATGTATGTGCATTTCTTTAAAAAACATCGAAGATACAATTTTAATGAGCCAATATCAAAAAGACGTCAATTTTTTCTACTATAAACAATTTTCACGTTTCAAGGTAAATAATTCGAGATTAATTCGCAATAAGCGGGTGCAAGGCTTCGATGGTAACGAACTGCATGACCGTGCGTGACCCGGCGGGACAATGAACGCTGCGAGCACCTAGCCTCGTCCTCGTCCCGTTCAGAGCTCGCCAAAGGCCGCCAATAGAATCAACCAGACCTGACGCATCTGCACAAAATATTTCTTATTTATATGTTTGTCAAGTAATAACTCCCACTAACATTATACAGAAACTAACTGTTGCCCGGGTCTTCGCGCGCGGTCTTTTCTTTTCTTCCTCATTTGAAATTTTCGTAACTGGATTTTCCGTATATTGAAATTGAGTTTGTTTATATTAAATCTGTCATGTGATGTGACATTTGACAAAGGTCAAAAGATTATTGTCTTATTATACATTATCATAGCAACAAATTATTTATTTTACTACCCCATGTCATTTTCTGTACCCCAGACAATGTGTGTGCGTAATTTCATGATGATAAGTTAAGTCGTTAAGGAGTTAAAGCGTAACGAACAAACAAAACAAACAAACAAACTCACATTCGCATTTATAATATTGGTTAGGATTGTAGGGTATGCCTCGCAAAATGGACCACATAATGCGAATACCCGACCATTCTGAAGGTCCGTTTGGATGATGATGATGCCCTTCCTAAGCCGATGACGCAAAACAAAACTGCATGATCTTAACAACTACTTAATATCCCTCGTGTTAGTGTTTTAGAACAAACATCAGCAACATTTTCGTCAGTGTTGACAAAACTGTCAATGGCATCAGGAAACAGCTCGCGCAAATAAGGGTATTTGCGAGGAAGTGTCGATAAAGCGGTAGGAAGGTGTGTCGGACAGATAGCCTGAGCGGAAACACCGCGCGTAATGACATTGGCGTGTCGCTGATGTGTTTGCTTTATCAATAGTTTTGTTTTCTTTAACTAGGAGAAATATATTCTCGAGTGTATTACATTTGGTCGGATTATAGGCATTTGTTTACGTGGTTATATGTTCTGCTATGCACATGGAATCAAGATGGATGAAGGAATACAGATGAAGGTCTCTAGATATCAGATACTTAGGTATTTCAAAAGTGTAAGCAGCTTGACTTGAAGTGTAAATATCTATCTTTTACTTAACAATAAGGATTCATTTCTCAGTTTTATCCTACAAAAGGCTATCACATCAGCTGTTAAGGCTGTATTTTGCATCAATTTTAGCAAAGCCTGCAGCGAGCCTTAAAGAAAACAATGGGAAGATAAATAGAGTGGCAATTGTGCGTCGGTAGTCGCTGTAGTAAAAGCCTCAAGCTCTTAGCTTTGTCGTGTTACCTCTGGTCGAGCTATTTAGAATCACGATAAATGAGCATAAGATAGAATGGGATGTTTCCATACCTGTGGTGATCAATGAATCATAATGATTAATTGAAATTATGAATGTTCACTGGTTGATTTGGTTGATTCACTGGTGATTAAAGGATCCTTAAACATTTACCACAAAACTAAAACTAAACGTCCTAGTAATTAAGTAATTATTAGCAAAACTAAAACGTCTCCCAGAGACCGAAGCAGAAATTAGCTGAATACGTGAAAGGAATGGCGGTCCGTTCATCAATTAGTCAGCCTGAATAGACCTATAATCGCCCGATAGAAGACAGACGATAAATAAATAAGAGTCGTCCACATGCCTGAAGCGAAGCCTTCTCATTAAGCGCTCTACTTAAATATCTGTTCAAGTAATAGGCTGAAGCGGTTATCAAAGATTGGAATTTTGTAGCGCAGTTGTCAAATTTCATATATTTTCGATCATCTAATTGTTAATTTTAATACTTAAAATTTTTCGTAGATATCCAGATTTTAATTGTATTATCAACTCCCATAGCCATTTGTATATTCGTAGAAAGTCATGAGTCTTAACGCGTCTAGTATCTTCGATAATTTGTTATAAATGTAATTAAATAAAAGTTTTTTATTACAAAATCGTTAAAATATGTTGCCTTCTCACTTGCACCACACAAAGGATCTGCATTAGGCAGTAACGCTCATCAAAAATACTAGTCTGTAATAGAAACACACTCGACAGTGGTCATTAAGTATTGAGGGACGTATTCCAACCGCGAGCAGCGCTTGTGGAAAACAGACAAATAAAATAAGTCTATTCAAACATTTCTCTTTAAGTTATTTTAACCCATCCAAGATATACATATAGTGATTGAAGATACACTAATAATCTATCCACCTATCTATTCTATGCATAAAAGGCGATGTCTGTACGTATGTTTCCTATAAACTCCAAAACGGCTCGGCCGATCTCGATAAAATTTTCAGGACATGTCCAGATTTACCTAGCGGGTGTTTCTGTGTAGTTTTGTAGCGATCGGATCAATTACATGATTAGTTTCTTATTAAGCGAATCGCTAGTAGAATATAAATGTGGACATGTGCGTCCTTGTATTTCACTTTTTAGGCTAAACTGCACATCACAGAGCGATAGTGATTGTGGGTAGTTGTAGCCTCACAGACCCATATGTCACTATGCTGGTTGCATGTGGATGATTGTGGGGGTGTACAAGATACGGGTGTTCAAATATCTTACTACTAATTGTTTTCTCGATAACTCGTTATCAATAATTTTACAATTAGGAGTCAAAAACTAGCGGGTATTTTAGTAATATTATAAAATAGACATATCGCCGATAGTATTGTAACCAATGATATTATAAAATGTAGGTAGCTGATATGTCAACAGCGGTCACAAAGTGAAGACTCGAAAATGTCCTAATTGGCTCGTTTTTTCTTTAACTCACGTACGCTTAAGTGACTAACATTAAGCTGTCGTTTATTCAACAGGTATGAATATTGCAGTATATATAGCATTAATAAAATATAATGATTGAAACCAATATTTGTAATAGCGCCTAGCCTTCTATGTTTTAGACCAACGTGAAAGATACAATCAGTCGGTCGCCGCCTCAGTACACTTTATTGTCAAAGAAACTATATTTCGTCACGTATAACTTCCGAATAAGTTTCTGGGCGACATCCAATAATTGGCTTATTGCCTTGTATTGCCCTCTAGCGCCTAAACTGAGCAACTTTGGTTTGATGAATTAAATCGTCATTTTATCGAGTAAGGTATCCGTAATCTTGCGTTGTACATAACATTTTCGATATGTATATATTGTAATAAATTTTAAGTATAATTAAAAATTTATTGTTTATTAACGTCAACTTCTGTCTCATTTCTAGACTTAAGTCGATTCCCTCAATTATTTTGAGATAAAAATTCCATAAATTGTCATTGGGATAGAAATTTTATTTTGACGTGACAGACACTTTGATTTTATTTATATGTGTATAGATAAGACCCCGTAAAGCGCAATCTAGTGGCAGATACAAGAAACAAAATGTTACTTCAGCAGAACGAAAGACAAACGTTATCACAATCCTGAAAAGAGTGTCTACTTTAAGTCGGGTTTATTCAAAAATATTATTTATTTTATCTTGTATTTACAACGACTTGAATCGTTCAAAATTTTTAAATTTGTTTTTATTTTAAATTATTTAAGATTTGTTAAAGATTAAGAAAATTGCTTTCAACTCTATCTCACGAACTTTAACTAACTTCTATTTAAATACACGATCCCTGTAGGTTACGGTATCATTATATAGATATTGATAGATATATGCATCTGTGAAGAACAAAAACATACATCCCACGGGAATCGTACATAGTTCGTGGATAAAATCTATCTTATAGGCTATTGCAGACTATAATCTATCTCTGTGTCAAATTTCATCCAGATCCTTTCAGCCGTTTTGGCGTGAAGGAGTAACAAACATCCATCTATCCAACCGTTCGCATTATTATTATATAAGTAAGATTACCTTTCCATTTTCTACCATGCGAAGCATTCAGAATAACTGTTAAACAATTTCTGTACCTGATTTTGTACTTTCAGTACACCAGGGATCTCAAATATAATTATTAAAATCCTTTTTTAAACTAACAAAAAATTTAACTTCAATAGTAGCAACTTTCTTATTCTTCGCCATTTCTTTTCCCAGCATTTTATCTACATTTTATAACAAGTCCATTAAAATTATAACTTGACATATTTCAGCTCCATTAACGGCAACACATCTAGACAAATTGAAAATGATAGAGATCCTGATTTAAGTGCCTATCGCCGGCCATATCTCAACTATTACGTGGAAATAGAAAAAGATTTGTCTCTTTTGGCAGTGAAAATTTTGGCATCGTCGGTCGCTCCGATGCCAAGGCGGCGTCACATCTATAAGTCTTATACTAGCCAGTATGTACATAACTCTGACTACATATGAAATCGATTTGGCGCACTCCCCTTGCACTCATCATTTATAACTAAGCCGGAGACACGTGGCCCCAAAAAACCAATTCCCGATTCAGTTTCGTATCAAAAAAAAAATGTTGTGCGTAACTTGGCTACGTTTCCAGAATGTCACCGGTGAGAATTTCATTTTAAATGATCGATCCGATCTCATTATTCATTTATTAGTTAATTATTCTCAGTCAACAGATGTGTACTTCTGGATGTAGGCCTGTGAAAGATCTCATGTCGACCTCATCAAGTGTCAACTTCCACTATAAACCAACTACCGAATAAACTGGCAGACCACAATCACTATTCAGTGACGTGATCGAACGAGGGCGAACTTTAGTTTAGCACCGAACATATTGACCACCAGGATATTTAAATCTAATTAAGAACATTTATATATTTATATGTAGCTCCTCTTATCTCATGACTTTGCGTCACCTTATCCTAGACGGAATTATTGCTCGCTTGGACAACGGTAAACGTAATTAGAGTCTTAACAGCGTTCAGCGCGCTAGACTCCAGGATCTTGACATTTCTGACCTTAAAATTTATGAACAATCTCAAACATTGCCTCTAATTACACTAATGAATCACCGGTAATTGAACCTAAGTACGAAATGGCTTCTTTATCACGGACTAATGGCACTACGTCTTCTATAAGATACTTGTACATTGGCTTCTCGAGTAAATTTTAATAATTAACTTCAATAAAAAATGGCTTCATTTTTATTACTAACTAGCTGTGCCCGCGACTCCGTCCACGTGGTATAGTTTGGGCAGCATTTTTAATTTTTTCGGCTAACACTTTTATCGCATAAAAAATTAGCCTATGTCCTTCCTCAGGCTCTAATCTATGTTTGTACTAAATTTGATTCAAATCGGTTTAGTAGTTTAGGCGTGAAAGCGTAACAAACAGACAGAGTTACTTTCATATAATGTAGCGTTTTAAGACATTCACTTCAGTTGCTTCGGAGTTTAACAAATACACTAATAACGTGAGTGTAAAAATGACATCACTAGATGGCGCTGTAATGTATTATATTAAGTTTAGCTGTAGATAGACCTAACGCTAACGCTATAGTAAATTTATTGGCGCTATCCCTAAATCTAAACTGGAATGATATTCCAGGGAGTGAATAATATCAAAGGGAGATGAGCTCATTATGAATTTAGTTTAAATAATATCTGATATGTTTATAAACAACTAAGCTGTACGTAGGTATTTTTCGTAATTATTATAACGAAACGATAAACAAGGATAGGATGTTGATGGTTAGAAATAGGTATATAAACGGATAAAGTTACACTGTAACTGTTTATATATTCTATATATATAATAAATAAATACCTAGTATTCAATTTTCAATTACCCTAGTGTAAATACATTAAACACAAGAGGATTCTTAAAACTGACCCGGTCCCGCAAGTCTTTGACTTAAATCAACTCGGAGAAATTTGTTAAGAAATAGTTTTAAGCACTTTTGTCAGAATAGAAACCAAGTCATTAGTGCCTAAGCATAATATAACTTACAAACGTGTAAGTTCCCAATCGATGATGAATGTACCTATTCCAGAAAAGCTATAGGTATAGTTCGACCTAGCTACACTCTATAGCTTACTTGCTTACTTCTAAGAGTTTCTAAGGGCTTTTACTTCGTTAGATTCAACTTTTGTCAATTGTTAATTGTTTAACAAGACGCACTACTATCTATATAAGCTAGCCGTCCTTTACTGTTAATGTCTCGTACGTGGAAACAGCGTTTTATTTCTTGTGATAATTATATTGTTTATTTGGCAAAGGAAAGATGGAATGGATTGTTGTGGATGTCTATGGATAGTGGTCTCTTAATTTCAGGTGACCCGTTGGCTCGTTCACCACCTTCCTTAAACGTATCCATAAAAAATGGACGATAAAATTGTAGAAGAATGCAGTTTGAATTGTACAAACATTAATGTTGGCCTGTTAAAAATAGTCTAGTATATGACTATGTACTTAACTCTGACTGGGTCCCTTTGTCTTGACAGATATAGTTTTTTGAATGTTAATGAATATGTTTTCAGATATTAGTCCCAACATTCTGTTAGCATTGCTGATCCTAGAAGCTACAGAAATGTATACAAACACGTCATCGAACGCACGAGCGAATGCGAAGTCAAGAACCGTTTAAAAATTTAGATTTAAATTTGTGGCTGGCGCAGCGCGCCGGTTTAAAATATACGTCTTGCAGTGCAGTCGCCGGCAGCGCGGGAATCTGCACACTTGCTGCCCTGTCCATTGCAATTATCCATGAAAATAGGCCGGTAACAGTTCCTGCTGTTCTGCTAGAGGAAAATCAATTTTATTACGTCTACTTAGAAACTATAGTTACGGTATTTTACTTTCTACCGCCGACGAGGGGCAAAGAAACCCATGTTTCGCTTGGGTTCATTTCAGTTGCCATGCAATAGCCTCCCTGAATAAGTTATGCATAGAGCTGAGTGATTAAATAACTCTATGATTATCTATTGCCGCATCATAACGTTTTATTAGCGTATGAGAATTCCGACACACCGCTTATTTTTCATATGTGCACTTTTTGTGCAAATAAATGTGCACAATTAACACTACACTATGTTTACAAGTTTTTTTTATAATAGAAAGTGGCAAACGAGCAAGTGGTCCTCCCTGCTTCAAGCGACCGCCACCCATAGGCATCTGCAACAGCCTAACAAGTTGCAGATGCGTTGCCTGCCATTAACGGACAGAGGTAGAACAAACAGAAAATGATGTTTCCTTTTCGTATTTACCCCCTCCCTGGTCAAATCCTCCTCCCATTCCCATCCTTTCCTTATTAAAAATGGATAGGAAGGGGAAGAGGAATAGAATTAGGCCTCCGGCACCTCGCTCATCAGACGAAACGCAGAATACTCCTACTTCACGCCTGTTTTCTGTGAGGTCGTGGTATTTGCGGGCTCTTCCACTGTTATGAGGATTGAAAGGGAAGGGATGTAATTGAGATAATCATTTGTCTGTGGTATAACTATGTGTAAATGATGAATTAGGTAAGATGAAGAATGTTAAAGTGAATCTCAGTAAGAGTTTACTTGTATATGTATCTTGTCTTTTCATAGTATAAAACAAAGTCGTTTCTGCTGTCTGTTCCCTTAGATCTTTTAAACTACGCATCGGATCGTAATGTGGTTTACTTCAATAGACAGAGTGATTCAAGAGGAAGGGTAATTATGTTTAATAAACGAATATTATAGTCGAGAAAAACAGAGAATTTTAAAGATTTGTAACGTGATGTCAAAAAAAACATAGTTTTGTGCGCTTACCTTGCAAACGCTGGCTAAACCTTGCGAGATAAGTCAAAGTAATGTACTACGGAATTGTACATCTTAAAAAGATCTACAAAAAATTCCGGGATAGCATATATCTATCTTTTAAGGATAGATAACTATACCCATTCTGACTTCTAGAAAAATGATCACGTACAATGCGGTTATTGAAAGCTATTTAGACGTATACAGTGTTAATCCTTATCAACATAGATTAATTCTAAGGCGAAAAGAAGTTTGCCCGGTTAGCTAGTAGCTTAATATAATTTAATAAATTTATTTAGACTGTGCTAAAAATAACTGTGTAATTTGTGCCCAAGATTCGGAGCATGGGAGTAACCGTTATTAAATATAATCTTGAAATGTTGTCAACTTCAGTATGCTGTATGACATGAATTTTCTTCTTGGGCAACTGAAATAATGAAGTAATAAAATATAGCACTAAGATATAATCTTCAAGGAATTGTGGGAAACACAATCAAATAACTTTTTTCGTTAGCAACAATTCTTGATCGGATCTTGGACTAACGTATAAGGAAATTGTATTATCTCTTAGCCAGCGAGCTAACGAGTTTCATAACACTTCTGAAAATGAAAAGTTAGGACGCGCCGTCGGGAATTCAAACCGGGATACCTCAGAAAGGGTAGGTATATCTTAGTTATAAAATATATACGTAAATTGAAGCATGCTTATAGTATGCTTCTATATGACAAAGTAACAAAACAAGTTTGATACGTACATATGCAATTTGTCTGTCATTTAGACAAAAAGTTACTCATTTGTTCAGAGTTAGTCGTACAGACGAACCACCTCTTACTTTGATTCAATATAACTGTGGTAGACAGACTTGTTATTACAAAGTTATGATTTAAAATGTTTGGTATATCATATGGATTTCTTAGATTTACATGGCGAAACGATTATCGTATTATGTCGTCCATAAAGCAGAATAAAGAATAAACAAAGCAATAAATAGTGTTTAGCGTAAAACGAATAGCAAATAACTACGGTCGGTTATTGCGGCCGAGTGTACAGAAAATAGCTGTATTCACCTTTTCACGGGAAGCCTTTTAATCTCAATTATGTATTACAATGATATATTTAGAAGGGCGGCAGCGCCGAACAAGCATTCCTCTTGCTCTTTTTTAGTATCATAATGAGAATTTACGAGGCCGCGAGGGATGTTTCGGGAGAAATGCCACGTTTTGTTAAGAACATCCAGCCAATGATTTTCCGCTTGAGACCGACGGCGATGCGCCGGGGAATTTATAATGTTTATTACATTCGCGACTTACCTATCTTCATTTCAATATTAATTTGCAACTAAATATTATACTGTGGAATATGACTGAAGTATCACTTATTTCAATAATGTAACTATAAAGGTTAATATTCCGAGTTGAATTCAAATCGAAGCCGACTCACACAGCTCGCTCACACAGCTCGCTCGCTCAGCTATCTGTCTACAAAATAATGATAATGATTACTAAAGACGCTTACGCTTTGTACAGTGGTAGAGCCCGCAACAACACCATCAGTTGCGAGAATCGGCCGACTCGACTATAATACAACCTCGCAAAAAGACAGGCGTGAAGTATTTTTGCATTACTTCTGATGAATGAGCTGCTAATCTAATCCTAGTCCTTCTTCCCTTCCTATATTTTTCTAATAAGGAAGGGATGGGAAGAGGATTAGACGGGAAAGGAGATGTAAAATACATTACCTAGTGGCCGATGCCTATGGCCTTCACTTAATATCGGGTGAGCCGTTAGCTCATTTGCTCATTGTACCGTAAAAAAAACTGTTTTTTTAAACATTAAAGTACGATAATTCTTGCGGTGTTTTAGAAACTAAGAGTCTGACTTACGATGTAACAGTCGGAGATTAGATTCGCACCATATAGCAAACTGATATTATAGCTCCGTTTACCTAAATTAGGACGAAAGAGGCGTGAACATATTGTACAAATCCTACGTATTCTCATTAATTTAATCTAAAATCCTTTTACCTTAACACGATTCACCTGACCTAATTCGCAGTGACATTGACAACCCGCTCCAAAAACTCTGCCTTGTGGGACACCAACCTGACGAGCTCACCTACATCATACTGATTAATTCACATTTCGCTCGTGTTCGGACGAAAACTATTGCGAAGTGACCTCGACGGGGGATTATAACGAAAATCTCAAGTAAACACGTTCCTTGCGTATTCCGCTGTACTGGTATTAGCAAACATCTTGTGATCTCTAATGTCCAACGTCATGGCGGACCGCGGCACGTACGTGCATTATTTAGCCATTAGAGTCAATCAGGCACGAGGAAGATGCATATGCGAAGCATATATAATTCATGCTCGATTCGATCAGCGGTTGTTTTGTGAATTTAAATGTGATTTCTTGAAACTCCCCAATTGCTTAGAACAGTATATAACCAATATAGGTCAAAATACAGTTAAAATATATTACTTTAAATATTAAATTAACATACAATCAATGTAATATAGGTTAATCATCATATAGGTAGACATATAAAAGCTACAGATCTCAAACATTTTAGTCGAAAACTAAACGAAACATAAATCCTCGATGTAGCGCAGCATTTTCAACTCGCAAGTCTGACGCGTCCGATAACTCCGACTTATTATGGAATTATTTATAAACATTTGGCTTATAAATTACAAATAATATTAAATTCTAACGTAGCTAGTAAAAGTACGCGTTACTTTCACTCGTCACATGTTTATCAGAAACGAAGACAAATATCACATTACTCAAAATGAAAGATTTAATTTAAAACATCGCATCAAAATTACTTGATTCAAATGTACGTAACGGTCGCAAGTCACGGCGTCGACAAATTTACGAGATCACAGCAATTAAGAAAATGTCCAAACAACGAACGATCTGAAAACAGAACCCCGTGTCCTGCGCATTCCGGCAACGAAACTGATCGGCAGGGCGTTGGCATAACGCCGGGTGTGTTTGAATGAGCACTTTTATTTGGGATGAGGACGTCATATTTACGGCAAGCTTTAAGGCCGGCTGCCAGGTGGCTTGACGACATCGCGTCCACAGATAAGAAATCATTGCAAATAAACCAGAATAAACGGGTTTATTTTGAATGGATATAAGGGAAGCAGAGAATTGGATTGTTTTCGGACTATTCCTATTCCGCATTATAATTTAATTTAAATGAATAATGCAGTTAAACTTGAAAAAGGCTTCAAGAAGTTTTATGTCAGTCAATATATCTATATTGACTGACATAAAACAGATGTTATCTCTATTCGTTTATTTAAATAGTCATATATTTATTAATTTGAAAAATAAACAAAACTTATAAGATGTATAACCGTTAAACAGCGAGCGTCACTTTCCTGTTATTGCCTAGAAACGGTCTTTAAGTACGAAAACATAATTTTATATAAAACTCAAAAGTAACGTAAAAATAATAAATGATACAAAGGGTGTAGTATCAGTTGTATGTTAGTATACAAATCTTCAAATTAAGATACATACAGTATGTGTATGTATCTTAATTTGAAGAGTTGTATACAACATTTCCCATCTAATGTTCGAAATATTTGTAAGCTTTTATTTAGTTTTAGTTCTTAGCTTATCTGGCTGGCTGACTGTTGGAATAAACTGCATCACCATAGTCCGATACCTGATTATTCCCAGAAATAGTCTCTATGAATATTTTCTCCAAGTAAATCTAGCTTTTGACCTATCCAACGTCCTCTGAGCATCCGACACGAGCGTTGAATACGTTAACTGGGTGCTCTCTGGTAAATATGACTCGCCAACATATTGGCTTGCAAGCGTATCGATATACATTTGAATTTCAAAGTTCAAAGCAAAGCTTAGTTTTTATGCATCGCTCTAACCGAGCTTACGGTGGTCGGTCGGTCGGCCTACGTGACTCGACTGAGGGATGTATCGCCAAAGAATAGCCGGCTACACGTTCAGACTTGATAGATCGCGCACTTTTTAGCAATGATCTTGATTTGATTGATAATTTTTAACATTACGCGACCTATTAATTTGTTTTTACATATGGCGTTAATATGACAAAAAGACAAGACGATATCTAAGGTTTAGGAAAAACTATAAGATTGTGCGAAATAGAAATCGACTTTTCTTTTGCAATAAGTAAGGATAACAAAATAAAACAATACACGAAGCTCCCGTTATTACACATTTAAATGATTATCATAGGACACATTACCATAGTAAATGTAACCCGGTACACAAGTTCTCACGCTACACTTAGTGTGACGACAGCTGGTAAAGTCACTTTACCCGTAATGTGTGCATAATTTCTCCTACACATGTAATTGTTCATTACCAATTGGTCATAATAATAATAAATCAATATCTTTACATAATATTTTGTATCAATTTACCTCTCCCTGGATGTTTTTTTTTAAATAATGAGTAAACTACCTCTTGACCACATTCCCACCTAATGTTAAGTGGTGACGTGGTCGAAACATGATACTCACTAGTTTAGCAACAGCCTATTCACTCTCCTCTTGAAGGACGGAAAAACCAACGCTGGCAACTTGTTCCAATCCTTTGCTGTGCGCAGGACGAACGAAGATTAGAATCGCTTCGTTCGTAGGCACGGTATCTTTACTATGAAATGATCCGTCCGATGGTAAACTAAACTAAAAACAAATAAACCAAGTTTTCAATAACGGAATTGTCAGATATGTTAGCAATTTTATGCTGTCTGAACATACTTCTCTCTACGGCTTATTGAGAGACAAAGTATCCAATGGTTGGGCTATCGGTATCTTAGTGGAAAAGACCAATTTAATAGTAGATGACTTTAGACAACGCAATTTAATGTGCCGACCTCACAGAAGACAGGCATGAAGTTATCTGCATTTCATCTGATGAGTGAGGTGCTGGTGCCCTAATTCTACTCTTTCTTACCCTTACGAAAAGAACAGGAGTGACAGGGAAGAGGATGGACAGAAAAATCTTTTTATCTGTTTATCCTTCCTTTTTATCCATTTAAGGTCAGTCAGTCAGAGCATGTCTGCAACTTATTAGGTTCTTGTAGATGTCTATGGGTAGTAGTCACTCAAGATCAGGTGTAACGCTTGGTCGTTTGCCAGCTTGGTCCCTTAAAAAGTCATCGTCTTATGAAGCCAATATTTTTAGATAACCTAACAGACCATGGATGATTACTGTATATGAATTAAACATTTACTTTATTTGTCGACGTATTTATAGAGATTTGTCGTAAAGGAAATTTTCTTGGCTCGTAATAATCTATATCTCGATATCTATATTTATATGTGACGGTCTTCCTCTAACGTAGTCGATAATCTATGCCCAGCGGAGCCATATCGACTACAAATTGCGCGGACTCCTCTACGAAAGCCGAACGAAAATAATATTGTTTCTTTAGTAAATATTTACTCTCCCCTTACTTCGTGTGTTCCTTTTCGATACGTAAACAATGCTGTCTGCTAAATTTGATTGAGATTTAAAAGGATTCCTTATTCATAAATATAAAATATTTTATTAGTAAGCTTTCACATTTTTTTTAATCATAGCTTACAATGAATTAATAAAAAAAATATGATATAATTTTTTTCGTAAAAAAAACACAACAAACAGTTTTTTTTATGGAACAAGATGGCACAAGGGGGTCATTCTTACTTGGAGTCACGAAACTAGTCAAGCCGACTAAGAAATTGAAACTAGTACTTTACATTACATAGAGTACATAGTTCAACGAGAGTGCAATATTCCGACCACATCACCACTTAACATCTGGTGGGATTGTGGTCAAGCGCTAGTTTGTTCACTATAAAAATTTGTGTTGCCATTTAAAATAAGTCTATCAAACGCAACGTAACAAGGTTCTTGCGTATTTTATGAATCATCTATCAATCGTGGTAATGAATGTAGCATTTGACACTAATACGATAATAGAGTTTGCATAATGCAAGGTGTCAAATGAAAATTTAATATGTTTGATGTTAGTTTTTTATCGTTTTAGATATGCCGCCGTTCAATGTTAATTCGTAACCGACGGTACCACACTCAATGGCTTGATACAAATCCTTTTGGTTCACAATAGGAAGTACGCAATAGAAACTACAATAATGATTATTAGAATTTTTGTCTATTTGTCTGTGTGCTTGTAATCTTGTTTGTGCGCAATCTCAGAAACTTATTTGGGTGCAGTTTTCACTAATGTATTGTGGTAAGCTTCACTTAACATCTAGTGTTTGTTTTATCTCAATCGGTTAATAAATAAAAATGTTATATTAATTTAAAGAACCATGTCGAACATTTGTTCGATAAAAATGCTATAAAATAGATTACTATAAATTAGAGTACTATCAAGTAGGTAATATCATTACATTTAAGTAAAATTGCAGGGCAGGTGAAACCGCGGGGCACAGCTAGAACTTAATAAAATAGTTACGAAAACAACTTTATCTACTTTTGATTAAAAAAATGTATTAGCAATTACACGATTTCTACAACTAGAAAAGTGTTACAACATTTATTTTTATTTAATCTTTATATACATATATCAATTTAAACATACTTGCCAGTCAAGATTACTAATCGATCCACAAAAAAAATCGTAACATTGTAGAAGTAAAAAAGTGTTGTATTGTTGAAGGTACTCGACAGTTATTTTCTAAAACGGCCGCTCTAAACAAACCTAATTTAATAATTATTTGATTAGTATTACATTATACCAGGCCATTATAAACGAATGGTGTACGAACACAATTCTCAAATCAGGCAAACGAGATGCGGCGGCCCCTGATGACTGTCATTATACTTCATTTAAATAATCCCTCAGTCGAATAGATGATTTGTATTGTAAGTACAGTCGCGGAGAAAAGTTCATATAAGACATTCGACATTATTATTATTAAATGTATCATCACATTATTATTTTTTCAGATCATTTTTTTAGGAAGAGCATTTTTGCAATGGCAGGATGTCCATGCGTGCAACCGCACAGTGAAGAACTATAGGTGTCCAGCCGCAGCGCTGCTTATAACCGCGGCGGTCGGACGGCTCCGTGCTGCGAACGTGAATAAATTTTATGGAAAGAAAACCTTAAAGATCTTATCTTATTGATGATATTTGATTGTATCATGTTACTTAATATTCTTATATTATTATGTTTGAGTTTAATATGTAAGTTTCCACGTGACTACATTAAAATTGTAATTAATTAATTTTATCATATAATATATTTGATGTACCTGAATGAATTTGTCTACTGACATACGGTAGCTTTAGGCTATCATGCTAATTAAGGTTTTTTTGTAAAAAATAATAAGATTTGATCAATTTGCATTTTTAATGCTGCAGATGATTGGAAAAAATAAACAATATCAAATATTCTAATAAATTGCTAATCGTTGCATAAAATTATTAATATTTTACATTATTTGTTTAATATAGTACCTGTATTTATTTAATATTATAAATAATCATGCTCAGACACGAATACGACCACGCCACGCCGTGGTTGAAGTATACAACCATAAGAATGTTTGTATAATATAACTAACATTTATGTGTAATTTCATTTAAAATATTTCAATTTTTATTTTTTAACATTAAGTAATTTTTATTTTTAAATTGTCTAACAACACTTTTTCGCCCGACTGTACTAGTTGTGTAAGATCAATTTTCTAGTAATAACGGGATAGGCCTCCTTCTGTTCCGTTCGAATTAAAATTGAAACTGTGCCGAGACATGGGACAATCTTAAGTTTATTACATTTCTGCTAATTGACTTTGTAATAAGGAGTGAGGTAACTCGGGCAACTCGGGGATTAGTCATTAAAAATTGAAGTATGGAAAAAAAACAATAAGTCCTAGAGTGGCAGCCACGTACAGGTCGACGCAGTGTAGTTAGGACTCAAACAAGATGGACAGATGATTTGGTCAAGGTTGCGGGAGCGCACAGGATGGGGGCGACAAGGGGGCGATGTTTGTGGCGATCTATGGGGGAGTCCTACGTCCAGCAGTGGACGATCTTCGGTCAAAAGAATATACGCTTTAGAGGCGTGACTACTTATGTCATATGTACATCTACTTTTAAAATTCTTTCACTAATCGAAAGGTCTTTAATCGGCGAGTAACCTTGGCTATATTTTAATTTGTCTATCTATCTAGCCGAACGAAGCTGGACCATAGTATTTGTTCTCTTTTTATACGCATAGGCCGTCTGCTCGCTTTCATACCACAGTAATACTGGTTGCATATTCTTTTTCCCAGACTTATTTTTTCACACTAATATATTTAGCTGTAAATGCGTTATTTTTAAGAGGACAGCTTAGAAACGATAAATGGGTAATTTCTAAACCACAAAGTCGAAGTACGCAACTAATTCTACAGGGTGTGTGAAGGATGTGAACCTTGACCGAGTGCTGAGGTCGACGACCTGATGTCTGAACGCACGTTCAAACGAATTACGAACATGGTTTTTTCCTGCAATATCACGTCCTATGTTTGGCGTAAAATTCTTACGCAAACCTTAAGATATCAATACATTCTTTTTGAAAATGTATTTCTTAAAGTAGGTATCTTCTAGCGGCTCTCTGACTAGCGGAGGTATATTTTCACCTGTCCTCTGCGTGGTGGAACAGTTGGTACTCGCGTTGTCGGTCCACTCTCTGATATTACGCAGCAATGATTTTTTTCTCGTCAGACGAAACGCACAATACTTTTACTTCACGGCCTATTCGTGCAACAGATGTTATTGCGGGATCTACCACTGTGGCAGTTCAGAACACAATCCCACATAATTCATTGTCCCGACCACCCGAATTTACGATAAGAGTACTCTACACCTTAGGCTATGATGGCTACAGCTGAAGAAGAAACTGCACTTCAACTTTAAACATCTTTCTCATAAAACAAGAGATCCACATCCTGGTTCCAAGAAGTATAGTGGTACATGATAGATGTAGTTATCGTATTGAATAGGATTGATCACTAGGAATCGAGTAAACAGTCAACACTAGTCAATGTGTGAATATTAAAATCGTAATTCAATTATTACTGAGTATTATTAAAACAAATAAATGATTAGCATTTAAACTAAAATAAGATAAACGTTATTTAATATAAGCGTTTGGCAGAAGGCAATAAACACTCAACATCCTGAACCATTTTACATTACCCTGCAAATAGTCTGGCGTGAAGTTGGCGCTAGACCAAAACGTCAAGAATTCATCGTGTAATGGCTGACTTCCGGCGGGACACAGCCGCTCATAGGAGTAGATAAATGCGTTGACAGAATTTTTTTCACAGTATGAATTATTCGCGGAACACGAGCTCGAGAGATAGCGGCTTCAGGAAAACACGCATTTGATAAATAAATATTTTATTGCATTGAATTTTGCTTTTATCAGTGCGTGCGGTAATTGCGCGATTGGATGTACAATATCTCCTATCGGCATATTATTATTAATTTTATCTTATCATTATAATATTGATAGTATGTTGTTTTCAATATAATATTTAATAAGGTCAAAGGTGAATAAAGTTTAAGTCATCTATTTTCCTTTTATTAAATTGTATGGTGTGTATGGTATATTTCTTGCATGTATAAAATTTTATTTGTTCTGTGCGCCAAAAGATACAAGAATGAATCGAATAAAAAAAATTACTATTATGTCTTATTTTTCTCTATGCTCTATTCCTTTCTTATGTGAGGTGAGGACAGTACAGCCATAGTACATAATGAAATTATTGAAAAAAAATGGTATCTGCTCACCGTAAAAAGATTATACTGTAATAAAAGTAGAAATTCGTTTCTACGATATTAATTTTATGGGATGAAAAGAGGTTGAAATAAGATTTTAAGTATTTGACCAACTTTTGTTAAAAATGGATGACAATAAATCTTCTATAACCAAATATTCTAAGCTACAAATATTATAGAAGGAACACTACGTTGTGTTAGTTTACGCTAAACTCCGCGTTCCACGCTGCGATTGAGAAATCCAAATATAAAATTCATTCAACTGGCTTACGGAAAAACAAACATTTTACTAAGTCTGTTTTCATTCAAGAAACTGTTTTAGCTTTATCCAGAAGCCGTTAAGAATCAATGTCTAGCATGACATGTACATTATTTCCGATTATAAATATAATTTTAGTAAACAATAAAAGAAAATCTTGTACTAATGATTAAATTTGATCACACATATCATCTACAGCAATTAGCAATCAATGTCGGAGGCCTAATTTCAGTCCTCTTCCCCTTCCCACCCTTTCCTCATAAGGATAGGATGGGAACGGGAACAGGACGGGGAGGGGGTTAACGGGGAAAAGGAAATATCCTTATTCCTGTCTATCCATTAAAGGTAGGCAATGCATCTGCAACACATTTGCTTGTTGCGGATGTCCATGGGTAGCGTTCACTAAACATCGGGTGATCCGCTTGCTCGTTTGCCACCTGCTACCATAAAAAAAATGTTGTTCGGAATCATCTCACTCAATCTTGGAGTGCAACAATCAAGCTGCCAATGTCTTCTTTTAAATAAAGTCGTAACAATTAAAACCGTAATAATAATATTTCCGTTACATAAAAACGCATACTCCAAGGGCACGGACGCTGCTGACCCATCGGACGTCCTCTCACCAATATAAACACACTGGATTTTATCGATGAAGCTGTTAAAACGAAAATAGCTTTTATTAGTGGAATCTCGGGCCAAGCGATAATCAATTGGCCGCCGACGAGTTCCTTATTCTGTTCATCCAATGTAAATATTTTGAATCCTTGATGAATAGAATTACTTGATCAAGATTATAACCGTTAAAATTTTGCGGTTATACGAGGAAGTAACCTTGTATCCCTAATTTAAAATAGACGTCAAAAGGGAAGGTAAATAATGATCAAAGGTGAAGACTTATCAAATCTTAATTCTGGAAATTAGCCACATCATTTTTTATAAATTTTGTATCAAAGAGATGTTGGACTTTTTTGGAATCTTTTATCTGAAACGACCTCGTCAACCCTGCAGCTAAGATCGGTTATTACGCCATGGGATTCGATTTCCAGTCATATTAAAATTTGCAAAAATTCAACACCATCCCAAGCTTCTTGTTATCATTTTAAATCAGCATGTAAGATATCATTAATTAAGTTAAAAATATTCTAAATATGTAACCCAAAATATTATTAACAGGTTATTTCATTTTAAAAAAGCAGTTACGTCAAAGTTTCTAGTTCGTAGGGTGCCACAGGCTATGGTTACTGAATGAAATAAACGTACTGTCTTAGATGTCTGATGCAGTACACAATGTTTAGAGAGCCTGTAATTCACATTATCTATGACGTCATTATTTACTTCGGCTATCCAACTGCTGGTGCTACTGGTTGAACCACATCTTGGGTTAGCTAAATATCAAAAATTGGGTTCAACAAATTTAAATTAAACCTGATTGCAATCAATTGTATAATTTTGGATCGTATCCGTTGCACTTGAAGCGTTTTTTTCATGGATAGATAAAGAAGATGAAGAGAAGATGGTCCTTGAGAAATTAATTCCAGTATCTTGAGTGGTAATTCTAGTTATTTATCTGTGTTAGTAATGTAAGGTGATTGTACTTATTTGTAAGTATCTCAACCGCATAGCACATCTTTGAAATGACGTGATATATCCTTTGCGATGTAAATTGAATTCAGTATAATTCTATTTTTGTGAGCAAAGAAGCTAAGCGTGACGTGACGTGACGCCGCGTCGTGAAACGTTTTATGATTTGTCGCCTTTGATTTCTGAAAACAAGTTTTACGTTGAAATCCTTCCTTTTTCATGTTCCGTGAAATTGTTTTGGATTTACATTCAATATCTGCTTCGTAATGTCAAAGGTCAATGAACTATAATCTAATGAAAATAAAGATCCCAACCCAATTATAGACAGATATATATTCCGTTAAGAAAATATTATGATAGACATTCCGGATAATTCGCATTAAGTCTTTGTAATTCGTACTTCCATTTCACTGATCTCCTAGTTCGTCCAGATCGCGATGGACGCAAATATTTACAGGGACGCCACAGCTGAGGTCAATTTTCCGACTCCCCGAGCCGAAAACGTGTGAAAGGCAAACCGATTTCAAAGAAAAACTCAACTTAGTTAGTCGTATTACGAATTCAATTGCAAAAACACTTCTGAGCCGTAAAATTGTGATGTGAAATGCATCGGCAATTGAAAATGTGATTTGAATTCATGCTGTAAGGTTCATTTTAGATTATGGCGATCATAAATCCGATTACATTTTGAAACGACACTAGAACCATGATTAATAAAAATGATATTAAGCTCTAGTTTAAGGTTGATAAAGTTGAAATTTAAACGTAGGCGTACATTCAAGTGCAGTGTACTTTGCCTGTGGTTCAGCGATGCACCTCAGAACTGGCAGACTGATTTATGGTTATAATAAATATATGGGTGTTTAATGTTCTAGATTATGTATACGTACGTACGACAGGACGTGTATTAATATGTCGGTCGGTTCATAGCATCGACCGTTGGTGAACTTTATGCGATAAACGTCTTAACGTGGTGGGCGATGACTCATTTGGACATTTTATTGCTAACATTAAAACGATGCATGTGGTACTAATGTAGACACATAGATTTACCTTTTTTTAATTTTACGAACACAGTCTACATATTTCATTTATCAGTTGGTGCTTTAACATTTACATATGTTATACTAAATATCTATTCAACACCATTTTGCAAATGTAATTACACTATTCTTGAAGGTTATATTTTTTTAAATTAGACCGCCTAGCGAGTAGGAGAAATGTAATTCTTAAAACTAAATACCTATTAAATATTTAAATAGCCAGAAAATACCGTAAAACATCGAATGAATTGTTATTAAATAACATAGAAAAGAAAAGCATACATGTACATAGAGTGTAAAAATATAAGCTGGATTGCGGATAGCATGATCGTAGATTCGAATCACATATGTGCCGAACTATGAATTTGTTGATATGCTTAATAGACACGGTAGCAAACATTTTTGGAATCAAACCCAGGATTCGCGGAACAACAGTAGATTGAATCCTACCCACGTAGATTGCGATGTCAGATGTGTTTAGCCTCAACAAAGATCGCGTTTAATATCTAGGCCATGTCATGTTCTCTGAGCCATATTGTACATAGCGTGAAGACGAATTAACACAGCGGCGAGTGGAACGCTTCTGCGCATGCGCAGCCAAGGTGATTTTGAAATCGCACGCAGGCGCAATGTAAACCATTGCTAAATAAAATAAACAGCACTTGTTTACGAGCGAGCGGATATGTGTGAATATATACGTGTGGATGTGCGGTGGAGAGGATTGCTCCACTACTGACTGGAGGGTCCGGAGATAGGCCTAATGGTCCAAGCTGAAACACCTACAGGAATCTATGTTTTTGTTAATATTTCTAAAGGTTGAACTAAAAGATTCTACTTACTATTTAAATTCTCGAATATCAACATTTAGGCTCTCTCTCTCCTTAAGCCGTATTCCCCATATTTGAGAATCGTGACCACCTCCATCCAAGACCTTCGTCCCTACGATGTTCATCTTGTTCAGTCCCCGGATACTCGGAGAGCATCGTCTAGTGGAGTCAGTGTGGCGCGGATCAGACCAACGCATAGGGCTGCGGCCCCGCGGCCTTTTCCTTCCATTTTGCCAGTAACCACTTGGATTTTAATTTTATCTCGAAATTCCATGGGATCGGGAACATTTCCCTCCCGCACCACATTTTGAAAGCATCAATAAGTCTACAATCTAAAGATATTACGGTCTACGTCTCAGCCCCATAAAGGAAGATGGAAAAAACAAGTGTGGGCACGAGTTCGATCTTCGTCTTTAGTAGTATTTTGCTGTCTCTCTTTATGCAGCTGCACTGCACTCTTGGCCATCCCAATTCTTCTGCGTACGTGGTTCACAGGAGCCGTCATCCGCGATAATGGATCCGAGGTAGACGAATTCTCAAACTATCTGTTGATCAAGTGTAGACTACAATACATTAAGGTTGTAAGTTAAGGAACATAGATATAAACAATCATATCTAAAACTTCAAAACCTCTCTTATGATGAAACCGAAGCTCTCTCCTCTCCCCTGTGCAAATATTAATTGATAGAAATGCAAGCGCTAATCTCTCATTTGTACATTTAACTGCTTTACAAATAATATTATGGTGTAGTCATTAGTTCAGATTCTTCATTGGTTTTCTTTGTGAAAGTCACTAGTGCTTATATCTCATAAATCATTCCTTTTTAAGCATTAGTTGTACATACTGCTGAGATTATAATAATTTCTAATAATAAAAAATCAAGCAAGTTGTTTTCTTTAATAAGCAGTTGAAAGTTTATTTTTGCATTTATTGAAACAAAAATAACAAATAATTTACATGTCACCCAATCTAGAAAATACCACGGATGAAAATAGTACGCAGTTTAACACGGCGAAATAAAATAGCGGCCGATTGGATACTCGTTGCAGGCGAACCGTGGCCGGCCGTCGACCCCTGACCTTCAACCGTTAGGTATCCACGTCCAGCTCACAGCCACCTAAGCTCAATATAATCGAGGATACGCAGTTGCAATCGTGACGCGACCACCGTGTCGGATGCAGGATTGGAATATTGTTTTATTTTGTTAATGTAAAGGGCACAACATGATATGTCCGGATTCTCTGCAATGCTACGTGGGAGACGTTCCACGTTATGAGTGTGAAATGTATAAAAAAACGTATAAAATGAATGTTATATATTTTGAACATATATAACATTCATTTTATGCATTGTATGTTATGTAAAGACACTGCAGCTAACATCATGAGCTTCTAAGCGAATTTTCTAAGACTTCTGTATGATGGTGATGCGAGTGACAGGTAATAATAAAAAAAAAAGATTCAAAAATTAAAGTAATCAAGGTTGCTGTATTAATAATAGCGTCAGTGTCAGCAGGACCCCTTAAGGGGCAAAAAAATGCCGCAAGCAAGACGTATAGGTATAATCTTTTCGACCTTATTAAAAATAAATAGTAAGGGTAGCCAAAGTCACTATCCGCTTTTACCTCATTGGTATAAATTGGCTTGGACACGTATCTCAACTATGGAATTATTTAAAAAGCTAATGTGTGAATATACAACAGTTTAAAGTGCTAATAAAAAGTTGTAAAAGTCAGTAGAACACCGATCAATCATCAACTAAAGACATTGGCAAATAAAATAACGTGTTTTCTTAATTGGTTTTAACCATGCCAACGTTATTTTCGCAAAAAAAGCTATTTCAAAACATGGACAGCCAGAAAGATTCCAGTGAGATGTAGGCTTAAATGAATTTGTTCAATATAATTTTCATTTTGATAATAAAATTATGACTGGTACATGAATTTAATATTATAACTGGCTCCAAAATTGCTTACATATTGTTTTTGGTCACATGGTATAAAACATAAGGGAAAGCGGGAACGACGCCTTTATTTTTTCCTCTACCATTACGTGTCCAGACGATCATATTATTATGATCACGTTGCATTTGGAAAGTTCAACGTAGTACTATATTAGTATTATAATAGGTAATACATTCCATGAAATAATTAAACACGCTTATCGAACCAGAAATTGTGCAATGCACACGCGCACGCACGTTGTTTCGACGATACAAATTTGCCAGATGTTTTGTTCTGAAAGAAGAGATAAGTAATAAAAAGAGAATTTGAACTCGACGCAGAGCGAGGAATTAATAAAAATCGGCATTGAACCTCAGATACCTCATTCACCGAACTAAATTAGAGTAATAAAATATTCTCAACTTCACACGACAGCTGCCGTCACTACAACCGTTCTGGTCACAGTTATAACACTTCGGGATCCAAAACAGTTCACGATATCTGACATTCAGCTGAGAAACCAGCATAGACTAGACAAGCCAGAGAATTACCCGCTTCCTCTTATGACTTACATCCATGCATCACGCTCAACAGGATTATTTTGCATCGGAGCGATGTAACTAGGTTTACGAGGCGAACCCATTAATGATTCAATATCCATATACAGTTGAGTTTTACAATTCGTTCCGCGTGTTGGATACGAATTTAAGCCGCAATGGTTCAGGGGCCAATCGAATGTTTGAGTTTGGGCGTGTTAGAAGCATGCGCGAATAAATTCCTATTACTATGTTATGTTATTTTTTTAATATGAAAGAATAGCTGTAACATAATTAAATTACATATTTGTATTATGTATGTATGTTGATGGGAATTGACATTTCGTGTGTCATGTCGACAGGTAGCACAGGTATAATCACCCTGACAAAGTTTAAAGAGCGGCTATGATTATTCAAATTACAGGACTATGCCTCTAATCCAAAAGTCTGGTGGCGAATTAAAACTGGGCTCTTACCAAGATTATGTATTTGAAACACAGTTCTAACAGTCATTACTTTGGGTAGGCATGTCATTTAAACTCAAGCGTCAAGAATGATATTTTCATCTTCTTCTAGTATACATATAATGAGCTAGTATATATATACTATAGTATATATATACATATAGTATAGTGATATACATTTTCACAGTAAAAGAAATTTCTAGTAGTAAAATATGATACTAAATGAAACAAAGAAATCAACTAGTAAGTCACTGGGTTAAGGTTACGTACTCACTGTTATATATTTTTTCTTCCGAATATATTCGTACAATAGAGAAATGACCAGGTAATGTAATGCGAAAGCAATTTTACGGCGAACTCATACATCAAAGGCAAACTTTCAAAAGAGATCATCAAGAACAATTTGTCATATGATTTCTGTTTCACGTTAAAGCGCACCGCTGAAACGATGATCATTTTTTCGCAGAATATATTGTTTTTTGTATGGCCATTACATCCGCTACTTTATAAGCGATAGCGATTTTGGTATACTCCGTCATATTTAGGACTATTGATAGATAGGTTGTAGTTTAAAATCACTGGATTTTACACAACCTTATTCTTTTCTTCATCTAACACCATTATCTTTTTACATTCCACAATTCTTTTGATACAAGAATTTAGACCTTTTACGGTGTTATGAAACATTTCATTGCATTGATTTCAACATTTACAGTGTTCTGCCTACCAATATCCAGACTCTAAGATATATGTATAATTTAAAATAGTTTTAATTAAGCTGTAAGAACTGTGTTCTATATTGAGACGTCACAAAAAATACAATCTCCGTTTTCATGGACACACAGTCTAGCAGTCGCCAAGCGGCACTGACCTTGCGTACGTTGCCAAGGTCAAGGTGACTACACGGTGGTCTAATAGGGATTATTACGCCTTCCCGAGGTCACTGTTAGCGAGGCACACTGCCAACTAATGCCTACCACCCATCGAAGACCCGACGACAACCTTAACTGTCGCACTATCAAATAAGTGACCTTGCTATGGAGGTAGACGGTGAAAAAATTAGATAAATCGAATTACTTTTCGCTGTCGACAATTTAGGAGACGACGATAGAGTTCGTCCGTAATTAAGACTGACTTAAAAATACAGAACTGGTACATGTAACTTTTTCCATTAAAAAACTGAATTTATAATTAGATATTTATTTCAAACGAGGATATTGTTCGCCTCTTGGTAAATATGGTTCGCTTCTGTCAATTGTAATGTCATGTGCATTTCAATTCATAACAAATTCTAAATTTTATGCTTATTGGCATGGCAACAAATCCTTCCTTTTCATATTTCATCTAAGTGAGATAGAATTCTGACTTAACAAAAACGATTACATTAAAATAAATTAGTATTATAACCTCAAAATATTTTCCTATCCTTTCTGTTATTCAAACAAAAAATTAGTCATATTTAATTTACAACCACGAACAAATCAATACACCTCAATCAAATATTGAAACAGTGGGCGCCAATAAATTTGTTTACCAGTTTTAGCGATAGAAAAACATTGTCCGCTGTGTAACTTGGTCGAATCACCTCCAGTTTGACCGGAAATACCTCTTGAATGAGAAGTAACGCGCTCAAGGTCGGTTTTTGCGTAACTAATTCGAATAAATTTCGCAGTTACGACACAAAGTTGAATTAATGTTATCTTTATAATTTATATTTATAATATAATTTGCTAGGTTATTAACAATAGTCAAGTTGTATCAGAGAAGAAGAAGAGTGTTCATGTTGAGAACTTGACAGACACATTCAAAAGAGTATCAGAAATCATCAAATCGAATGATCATGCAGTTTGCTGGAAATGACATAGCCCAATTGAAATTCAGTATATAAAATTCTCCAGCCAAGGGTAAATGTACACTTTAACTGCAAATGTTAGTTATGTGATAAAATTGTAATCCAAGAATAGCATCGGATTTGGACAGGTAAAAACGAAAACATCTATTTTCGCGCGGATTTAAACAGTACTAAATTATTCAGGCCAATTTATCGTATTTTAGTTTTAAAATCCGATGTAAGTAACTAATCACTAGTCCAATATTGAGTGTATTAGTCTAAGATACGGCTATATTAATCAGAAGTGTATTATCGAGCTAAATCTGGGGCCAACTGTTAAATCGTAAAAACCACATTAGGTTGCACCCCTGCGTAACTCGCCGTTAACGATTTTAGGTCTCAAGTTTATGTGGACGTTAAATCAACCTCGAGTCTAAAATTCCGTTGTACAATCCTGATCAACTAACAGATGAGATTATCAATTTCTTATGCCGTACATTAGACCACATGTAAAGTTGAAAATATTACCTAGTCTGGTTGCAACTAACGTAAGCTATACCTTGTTTCATTGCAAGATATGATCGTTGTAAACAAACAAACGTCATGTGAAGTGAAATAGTATAATATGGATAGCTAATGTTATAAGGTAATAAGAGAAAATGTTGTTTTTCGAAAACATTTTGTAATTTACGAATCTTAACTGTGAAACAAGATATATGTATCTTGTCTTATAGTATAAATCGGTCAAGAGGGCATTAACAATCCCATATTCGGGTGCGCAATAGCTATTAATACATTCTTAGGAACCTGTCACTGAGAATAGTGAAAGAATTCCGACAGAGAGATCTGACGCAAAACATATCAATGTTAAAAAGTTTCACGTTAAAAAGAGACTTTTGAAATCGCTTCATTGCCAATGCCGGCGTCACTGTCTTGAGTTCCCGTCACGTATTCACACAAATACACTCAAGAAGACGTTTAATTTATACGACCGACTAATTTTAGTATGTAATAAAAATTATTTTATTCTTGTAACATTGACTTTATCACAACTATCACTTTTGTATTTTAATGATGGTGAGTGATGAATGGCAACCCTGTATTTCAACGGGCAGTACGCGCTTTATAATTAATGTTGCAATCATATTTGCGTATTGAAGTTGTCCGCATACATACATCATTTGTTTATTCGTAACGAAGAGCTACGTCTGTTGGATGTTCCCGGCTATTTCCTTGACGACTATGAAAGAATATTCACATTACTTATTTACTTTATAAATCCTTGTTACTATATTTTTTAAATTCCTTTATCTAGTTTAATGGCTTGTGATATTTTATAAATTGTGATCCATTTCTGCTTCACTTCTTTCAACTCTTATTGAATCTTGAGCTATTACAACTAGTATTTTCTCTATTACAGTACTGTAATATTCTTACTATTCTACTTCTTCCATCTTAAGGCCCGTTTCCACATACCACATAATCCTATCTATTATAAAAAAAAATACTATACGCGAATTGAGAAAAAAAAATTGAAAGGCAAAATGAGAAACGAATGCAAGCAAAGCCACGGGTAATAGCTAGTACTAATGTAATATAAAGGTTGTTCTTTTCAGTTAGTATTGTCTGTTTTGTGACAAATTTGCGTCGATCATACGAATTAAACCACACACATGTATGAGTCGTAATTATTTAACTCGCAGATAAATCTCAAAGCGAACTCCGTCCCGCATCTGTTCGCAAATTACTTTATATACCGAATATATATAGCGGCGTACAAACAACGATACACAACGTAAACACGTAACGAGAACACGTAGCTATGTACCGTTTATTGCTCAACATATTTTATGATAGAACGTCCGAAATTATATTCAATATTGAATTTTATAATGTTCGTCATTAAGAAATATTACTTGTCCTCTCTTTTCGCTTTTTACGATGTGTAATCAAAGACTATTTAACCTTTCGCTACCTGAAAGTTGTTTGTTGATATTTATACCATTATCTCTTAGCTATTCAATTACAACAAATGACAAAAGCGAAGGTTCCCCCGCATCATCATCGTAATCATAAACTAAAAGGCTTTTGGTAAGCCCCAGTCCTCCCGATCACTACAATGAACCAACGTTGTACTTATGTAAACCTGAAGGAAACCGATGCTGACAGGATCCCTACTTCTCTATTAGTCATTGTTGTGATATCTCAGGAAGTAAAGTTGTAATGCTTCTTACACAAATCACTAAGGACACCACACACAGGATTAACCATTTTTCGTCATACGACGTGATGTAATGTAACTCGTCTCTTATATGCTTTTTTACATTTGATCTTCTTCTTTTACGTTCGTTTCATTAATCATGTTTATCTTGAAACGTTTTCACAGAGATGTTGACGAGCTTTTTCCACATGGGTCTGCCCTCGTCTTGTATCAGTCGGATGGTCGAGTCCCTGTAAGGACTGTACTTGGCCTCTGTAACTGGTCTGGTGGATTCCGTAATCTTTTGCTCTCGATCTTTCCTACTACAGCCAGTGTATTCAGATTGTCTGGTTATCTGCCGGTAATGTGGCCAAAGTAACTGAGAAATCATCAGTAGCAGGTAAGGGATAGTCTGGTGGTGATCTTAAGTTGGTTGAGAATGGAATACATTTGAATACTGAAAAATCATAATTAATGTATTTGAAGTACCCAGTATGAACTGACTCCAGTGCCATTAGATAGTATATAAAAATGAACAGTTCATTTTAATGACTATAGCGGAATATATTCATGCTGAATTAAAAATTATTTCCTAGACAAATTACCCGCTACGGGGTACTTGATAGCCTACGAGCTTACTAACCTATTATTAAGCCACTATCGGTCAGTGGGGTAGGCGATCACAACAATTACTGGCCCCGAGCAAGCTGCGAGCAATGCACTTTTATCCCACAGAATAATCTCCAGCGATACATTTTAATGAAGCGCAAAGTCGTATGTGAGGCTTGTAAACTAGCTCCTACGTATTAGAAATTATTATATCTATCTATCTATCCTACCTATTTTTCTTCTACCTGCCCTTTTCCCACTTTTTTCTGCAGGGTCGGCACAGTACGAAAGTATTGCATTCTGTAATAGGTTTTAGCTACAGTTTTATTACGGCTTCCGCCTGCCTGACGCCAACCCTACTCGGGCACGTATACGAAATATTAGTAAATTATCGAAATAATTTACTAATCTCTTTTTTAATACACGACAGTAGTAGAATGGCAGTTTCGAATCCACGACCATGTTGTGCATGTTCCGCAGTCCGTACCCTTAACTTTAAGCGTTTTATTTCATATAAGTTTAGATATAAATTAAGTAAGGATTAGACCTTCTCGGTATCTCAGTCCTTATTCCATTGTTTTCATTACCAACAAAGTATAGAAACTCTCAATCATCAGATTCTTAGTCAAACTTTGAACCGATATCTAAACGAAATTTAAATTTAGAATTAGAAACAAAATCGTGTAAATTAAAATTTGAAGTCATCATTTTACTACAGTTACTCTATTAAAGTGGTTGGCTGGTGGCATCTTAATAATTATCACCCATTTCGTATCATGGACGGATGTTATAATGACTTTCACGGAAGTTATTACACGATAAAATATCATATAATTTGACAACGGTAAATCAATGAACTCACCACCTGTTATATTCTTATTAACAAAGCTCATGGAAATAGATTCATGCTACATATAATTCTTCTGTTGTCGCTCACATTTCCGGTTTGCCGGAAATGTATGAGTACGGCTCTGAAACGTGAAGTTGCGTAGCTGACTTTAGACAGCAAGAGTCTTAAGCCCTTGTCAAAGGGGACTCAGTTTTCGCTCCTGTCAACCATCGTGACAATACCTCTCGAGCCTTGAGTGATAGTTATAACCAGTCGTAAATAGTGTGTACAGTATATTGTGTAGTGAGAATATTAAGCTACAATCCTTGCAAGATATCACTTCACATGCTGGCCTGTCGAATGTCAGCCGCCGGAATCGTACAAATACTTCTACGGAACACCCTTGGTTAAAATACTAAGAGAATTAATTCTAGGGAAAATTTAATATTGAATTCTTCCCTAGAACACTCCATGTTCATGACTGAGTTAATCATCCTTCTAGTGATCCGTTAGCTAAATATAACGATTAGCTACTTAAATACGCAATAATCGAGTACTTAGTGACAATAGCATAAGTTGCGTGTGCTATAGCCAGATGGTAATTAATGGATATGTGTATGATTCTAGGAAGTGGCTCAGCGCGGGCCGGGCGAGGCAAGAGTCGGGGCCTTCGAGTCAGCCGGGTGAAGGTTAGCGGCGATCTCGGACGACGAACCAAGCTCTTAAATAAATACACGCCAGCGATTGTCGCTCCACTGGATGTGGCTAGAGCGCACTCACTACTAGCAGATGTGATTTCGATTTTTTTTAAATATAGATACTTTTAGTGATTTATAAAAATAACACATATTCATACATTATTATTTTATATGCCTATACCTACCCTTAATTTAAAAAAAAGTATTCCTTTCAATAACAAAGAAATGCAAAATCTATAGTAACATGATGAAATACGGAATTGTCCTCATGTTATTTTTGTCCTATTGGCTGTATTTATTAAATTGTTCTTCTCCTTTTTCTCTCTCTCTTTTCTTAAACTGTTCTTTCATCCTATTTAATAAATAATTTTAATTACATATTTTGAATTGTTCTTAGTACATATTTGAAGCAGACAGTTCTTACACGTGTGTACAATTACTTTTAGTAATTAATTTATAAAGTCATTATACACAGTCAATAATTTATGGAAATAAAATAATTTGTTCATTAAACGTTGAAAATAAAATCATAAGAGGTTCTGAACAAAAGGCCATAATTACAATACATTTTGTGGGCGTCACACTTCTTCAATCGATGGTATCATTTATGTCGTTTGATAATAAATAGCATGCGCCATGGCGTGAACGACAGACCAGTATAAAATCTTAAAAATACAAGACTACCAAGTTTTATTGTCCAAACTCTACACCAATTCAATCAATAATATACTTTCACTTCCAGTCAAACAAGCATCTGTGAAACACAAAATGGCGTCTCTCGCGCAGCGTTTACGATCTAATTATGACGATGCACCGACGTGACGAATGTTTACTACCATTTACACAGAATCCGCTCTCGGTGTAAAATTAAAATTATAGCGCAGTTTGTTTACGTGATTTTACGTTTCGTTAATGCCCGCCGTAACTCTGTTTTAATGCTTAAACTACTAAATTAACCGGAGACGGTTCAGCTGAGTTACGGCCACTTGTACATAATGCGCGGAACAAAGAGGCAAGTACTATGTAGATACAACTTAATAATCCTCTCAACACATTCAGAACTTAAAACAGACTATTTAATACAACATGTTCCTTTATTAATTTTTTTGACACAGAAACTTAACAAATTGTCTTGACAATAGAGCTTTATTGGAATTAAATTATTGTCTTTTCATCTTTCGGCCTTATTAAGTAATTTCGTTGAAAAACTTCCATAACTCTGTTTATCGCATTCGTTTGGTAGGTCAATTTAAACATTGAGCTAGACTGTACACATTTAATGGTATTTGATATATTCGAGGTCTTTTAAGCAGGAGACTATTCAAGGTTTCGTCTCGGCTGCAGAAAACATTTCCGCCATCGATTCGAGGTCGTAAAGTTTGAACAATTTTCTTGCGACGAGAAGTACTAAAGTTAATTCGGTTTTATTTAACTTTTAGTAACTTGAAGTGTAACCTTCTTTAGCTATTTTAGACGAAATTTGATAGAGAAAAATGTTATAGGTTCACGTGAACACCATACGCCAGCAACATGCTTATTTGAATTTGGAACAGTTTCCACTAAGTTTTTTTTTTTATTTTTCCTGTATTAAATTTATTGTTAAGATTAAAGGTAATTTATTTTTGAACTACTGTTGCGCACTCTCTCCTGTTTTGAGTGTGTCTTTGTATTTTTTTTTTACCTTTATTCTGTATTACAAAATATTCAAATACAGATAAGATAAATTTGTAATTTAAGCAATTTTAATTTTTAAGAATATCATTCCAACTGCTTTGTTGCACAGAATAAAATATGGTGAACATTTTCCAACCTCCGCTAGTCGGAGAGGTACCATAAGAAGAATACTATGGTAAAAGTAGGCACACGGGCAAGCGACTGAGCTGTCCTC
>JWHW01025448.1:120802-131863 GCA_000931545.1 Papilio glaucus | reverse complement strand
TTCCAGGATGAGAGTCCTCGATCCTGACACGCGACTTAAATGTCTAACAACATGTGTAACACTAACACCTTTACTAGTATATTTATTTTTTACTTGCTAAAATCTACCCTCAGGAGGAAGTTCTCAAGTTCCTCCCAAATCAAAATCCTGGATCGAAGTCGCTAGCTATTTATACTATTGTAAAGTTTTCGCATGATAACTAACTAGATGATTAAATATTCAATTTTAATAAATAAATATGCGCTCACGCCCGTAACCAGAGTTCATGGAGCATACCTTTCTCAATTCTAGTCACAACATCTGCTTTTAAGCCTCAAACAATCCTATCATTCAATGTCACGCCTAACGTACTTCTTAACTCTACTAGCATGCTTTTCCTGCCAAACCCAGCTCTCACTTCCATACATTAAAGTGGAGACTAGTACAGCATTGTGTATTGCCAGACGAGCTTTCATAGACACATTCTGACTCTTCACTACTGTACCTATATAGCCCCATTCATTTTATTTCCCGCATTCACTCGTGGTTCAAAATCTTTAACATGCTTACCATCTTTACTAAACATATACCCCAAATACACGAACTCTTCCACCTGTTCCACTTCTTTACTAACGATAAACGGTGAGTTCGTCTACATTTATTTCAATTATTGTCTCTGTCTCAAAATAAGTCCTCTGCCGATGACGCAAACACGACCTGGTCATCGGCGTATAAGAGGCATTTTACAACTAGCTCACCCATTCTTAATCCATTCTCTTTGTCTTTCAAAACTTTCAAATAATCATCCATAAAGATATTGAACAGCCACGGGGATGCTACACATCCCTGTCTTACACCTTTATTGATGCTAAACCAGTCTGAGTATTAGGCCCCGTTAATCCGAACACAAGCAGTAGAGACTTTAATGCTTGTATAAGGTCACTGTTCAATCCAAACTCCACTAAAGTTGACCACAGATCATCTCTTTTAACTTTATCATAGGCCTTTTCTAAATCTACAAAGGCATTTGAACTCACAAAATCGACGTGTTCAATCAATCAATCTGAAACCATGTATATAGATAAGCTATACATGTATACATATATTTTAGAAATCTGCCGAGAAATCTTATCCTGAAAAATTCAGCTTTATAACATCAACCGGACCGAAGCTATGAGGGTTCGAAAATACGTTGAAACGCTTCGAAAATAGGAGGTATTGGCTCGTTCTTTTGGCACTTTTATTACATGCAAACAATTAGTTGCCTTTTAAGTTAAGTTATTTGTCGCACAAAAATTAATAAGCCATAATAAAATGCAAAGACGTTTCATGTTCACTTATTTTTACATAATGTTTACAAGTAGACAACAACAACAACTAGCTACGGAGTAATTAACAGAACAAACAACGAATCAATTCAATTAACATAAAACACGGACACCAAAACAACAGTGCAAGTAACAATAGTAGGCAACGAGTACAGTCGTGACAAATTGATCGAAACATCATATAATTTCGATGTAGAAATGGGCAAACGATAAAAAGCCATAAGCATGGTGTCTTCGTATGTCTCAAGTAATCATATTGGCACTGATATAAAATTTGATCAGAGCGTTGATGTCTTTTATTAATGTCCGCGCAAATTCCGTGTTTAGTAGTTTTGGTTTTCTTTCGCTTTGGTTTTGATGGTTTCCTAGTTTTACGATGTCTTTTACTCTTAAAAAGACATCGTAAGCATTTTTTGAAAATATTATTACTCTTCTTTACCCGTTGGTCAGTCTCATGTTTCTTTTTCTTTACTTTTCTTTTGCTTGATTTTTGTCTTTTAACACCTTTAGTAGTTCTATATTTTCTATACAATACAGTTTTTTGTTTATTTTTTCGTTTATGAGCTTTAGGCGTCGTAATCCTTCGTTTTTTAACAATTTTCTTTTTAGGTACAATTTTCTTGGAGGAGGAAGCTTTCCTCTTACCAGTTTTATTCTTTACTCTACTTGCTAATGACGAATCTGATTCCTTTCTATGCTTTTTCTTCTTCATATTTTTTTGTACTTTTGAAAGTGCTTTGAAATCACTGCGACCTGAAAAACATTTTATTCTCAAATCTTGTAAAATTTTTAACTTTTTATGAATATTTGCTGTTGTACAAATAAAGCGCCAGTCGGGCCCAAGGCTCGAATAAGTTGAATCCCGTCCTTATCACAAATAGGACTGATAAATAAATTCATACATTGGGGATCAACATAAGTCTCAGCGGTTGATTTTTAATATCCACGAGTTTTTCTAAACTTACAGTGACCGTGAATTCTCAGTGCCGAAAATATTCACATGAAACATATTGTCATCTTATTTTTTTTAGAAAGAAAAAGAGAGATAATAACCTGTTTTATGTAAATGCTTTCGGCACTGCGAACATAGTTCAAGATTAAGTTGTGTTAAATGGGATCTGATTTAGGATACATACAAGTGTAGCAGGACGACTAAGATATTAATGACCAGACAAACGTGTCAAGAAAGTTTAGTCAAATTTAATTTATTTCAATTTGGAATTTGATCAAACTTTCATCATCAATACTGGATGTATGAAAATATATTCTTGAAGTTATAATAATGCTACAGATATACTTAAAAACTCTTACATTTTTTATACTTGTCGCAGCAATCTTCTTGTTTTAATTTAGACTTATTTTCAATTTTCTTCTTAGTCGTATGGTATTTGTGTTTATTTTGGGTGATTGAATTTTTTGACTTGCACCTACATCTACCCCATAAACAAAATATTTTTGATTTCGCCTTTCGAAATTGTTTTTGATTACAGTGTCTAACATTAGTTATTACCCATGAACCACGATGAGCTGGACATCGATTACTATTTGTAATGCAAATTTTATTTAAATTGCGTATTTTGTGTCTAATTTCTGGATAGTTTAATATACGCATATTATTGCGATCTATTTTTATTTCGAACAATGGCCCCTTATGATCACTAACACTGGGACAAGGTTTTTGATTCGTGATCGTCTTTACTTCTACTTTAGAAGTGGACTCACAATCAGTTATAGGGCAGCATTTATTTTCTTTTCTTGGCAATGACTTCAATATGCTTTTTAATTCCTTCTTATTGATTACTCGCTTATTAATTGGGTCAATTTTTATCGCAACCAATCCTTTAGACAACTTAGCACACTCGTCAATAAAAATAACCTTTTTCTTTCTTTTCCTGTTACACACTTTCGGAACTTTTTCAAATACACTTGAGCATTTATTGTGACATGGTGGTTGTGGTGTTGTATTTTCCAAAATTATACAAATTGGCTCCTTTTTAATGTCATTAATCTTAAGATCTTTAGTCTGATTACGGGCGTCTTTGAGGTTCTTACAACATATTTTCTTTTTATCCCGCCGTAGAAGACTTTTAAATTTAGCGTTCATAGTATGCATAAATTTCTCAAATTTGTCGTACAACGAATTTTTGAAACAACAATTAGTGCTTACTCCAACATCTACTTCATTTTTTTTACAACATTTTTTGGAACTTTCGGGCGCTTCTTTATTTTCTGGACAATTGAGGCAATGTCGAGGTGTTGTACAATTTCTTTCAAGATCAACAAAAAAACATATTGCGTCACTATTGAATTTACTTCTATAAGGCTTTTCTACTGCAACATTAGTATTATTCTTTAGTGAAGTTTTATGATTGCTTCCACTAAAAAAAACATTTTCACTATGAAACTTATTAAGGGAAACACAACCTTTACTATTATATTCGTTGCTTGTAGATTGTTTATTATTAAAACTAATTTCCGATAGAAAAATTTCTGGTCGTATTTTAGTTTGGGGACCAATATTAGTTTGATAATTTTGCTTAGCATCTACAGCTTCCTTCCGTTCTTTTAAAATATCTGAGATATTGTTCGAATTATTTAATTTTACACTTTCGTTTATATTCTCTTTATGTTGATGTTCAACCGAAGTGTTTTTTTGTGTACAGTAAATATTTTTCTTATCATTACTGTTGTTTACAAATCCATTAAAGTATTTAATTATCTCTTTGCAAATTGTACACACTTCACATTTAATACTTTTTTCTATATTCACTGTGCCTTTGCTAGTTGAATCTAAATTTGCGTTATCTTTTGTGCCGATGCCATCGATGGAACTGGGGCTAGTTAACAATGCAGGAATTAAAGGTCTGTTATCAATTACTTTTAGTTTACGATGTTGTGAGAGTTGAATACTCCTGTCCTTTATTTCAGTATTGTATTTCATTAGATTACAACTACGTAAAGCATCCTCCGAGTCTCTGCTTTTTGCTAATGAACTATTATAATTAGGTTGCTCTTTTTGGCAGTTATCTTTAACGCAGTTTTTATTTATGTTGTACTTGCAAAGTTCCTTAATATCACAACTACCATGTCCTTCCTGGTTTTTTACTATAAAATCTCCTTTCCCATTTGGGTTCCATTCCCCCAGGGTTTGATTGTTGGAAATCACTTGAATTTTGCCTAGAAACTTTAATTTTACCATCGTATCTTAATAACGGTAACAATTTAATTTCAATATTTCGACCTCTTGTCATACTGTCAAAAAAGTAAACACTTATTTACTATAAAAGACAATTCTTTCGAGCCCTGGCGAGTTTTGTGTTGAAAAACATTTTGAGCGCCAAAATTTAGTCCTTGTAATGACTATTTTTGTAGATAAAACACATACTGAAATTTTAAACTCGAATAATAATGCAACTGTATGACTTTCAAATACGACTTTATTCAACTAGATGACATTATAAAGTTCCTCATTGTTAAGTCAATGTTTGACATGACACATTGATGAGGTTTATTATTCGGCTGGACAGACCTTAAAAATATGTACAGATTGTTGTCCAACATAGAAAACATACAACCTAAGGTATTTTTACATATTATATACGTAATGGATACTTACAAACCAAACCAAAAGAGCGACAGCTAAGATCCGTCCAATGGGATAAAACTGCATAGGAGCGACATCTGAAGTGAGCAACACTTCAGATGTCGCTCCTATTGGATGTACCCAATTATCTGTCAAACTTAATACAAAATATTAACGCCGAAACACTTTATTCCTTATTTTGTTATGATAGCACGCTGTGTTTATAATTATTACAAAAATATAGGAATCCATATATTTCTTAGAGATCCTTTGCGAAGAAAACTGCGGGAGTAAGGTGTTCGAAGGAAAACTGGAAGAGGCTTTTTCTTAATTCGACTTTTAGTTCAGGTACATTAAATACATGTTCTGTTAATAATGTGAAAAAATATCGTGGCAAAACAAACAGAAAAAAATGGCGAATAGAAGGAACACTCATCAGTCGCGACATCTGCTTTGATCTTTGAGTTTTTAACCCCATTACATACCTATTGTTATTATTTCCTTGTTCTCAGAAAATATTTTTTTTCCAAACAGTATTTCTTTTTTGGCACAAAAGGCACAAGTTTGACCTCATAAGGAATACTCGCATCTCTGGGCTGGAGCTATTGAATACCAGCTTCTTCCATTTGGGGCAGTAAACTCAAAGCGATTGGTATTGTTAACGACTGCTCAGCTTGATTATTGGCTTCGCAAAGAGACGTAGTGTCTCACCTTGCTACGTAATCTGGTCTGGGGTGTATGAAATTGAAATGTTTTAGCTTAATTTGACACAAATTCATAAATGGCAACAATCTGCACTTGTTACGGGGAATAACCGAACGTCCACTTTTACCTTCACCCTCTACTCACACAATCAAACCTTGGCAGTTGTATTGTAGCCAATATGAATAATTTTTTTGTTGCCACGTGTAGACGGATCTCATGTTGGGTCTGTGTTTTTAACACGTAAAGTAAAAAATACTATTCCCTTTCTGTTTACGACTTTCGCAAAACATACAAACTCCCATTGTTGAAAAAAAAGCCCTATAACATGATTATAACGAAACAGCTGTTCTACATAAGTTTTTACACTATTGCACTTTGAAAACTTAAGGGAACATTTAACAACAAGGGGACGCTTTGAGCAAAACAACGGCCACTAGCAAATTACATACGTCAAATTAGTTGTGCTACTCCTCGGGCGGCTTGCACGCGACTTTGCTCGAGTAGCATGAAATAAAAAATATTAATCACTTCGCAGAATTTAGAAAAGCTTATAATCGTGTAATTTACTAATCATTGGACAAGGCACCAATTTAAGTGGTGATTATTCATAATTGCTAGGCATTATGATAAATGCCCGCATTGATTGTTTTTACCGTAGCATAATCTACAAAATAAGATATAAAAAAAATCTGAATGTCTGAAAATCTGACCAGACGAAAAAAGGGATATCCTTGTACTGGTAGTCCTTGGTCGAGCAGGCTGATATTCTTCACTGGACTACTTCTATATTTACGTTGGCGTAACGTGGGATACGAGCAGCAACGTAACACTTTTAAACCACTATGAAGTTTTACAAGTTATCTGTAGAACAAGCCGGACAGTTCCCAGTCGTTCGCCAAGAAGTTTAGCAGAGAGATAATAAGAGATAAAAAAGAAACAATCCGCCAACCACCCGTACGAACTATTACTGTGAACAAACCCTCACGGTTTCAGTTCATATAGCGGCCTAAGCTACCTAAAAAGAAAGTGTATTGCTCGCTATTAGCAAGGCAATTCAATATACAGCAGCGCTGTACCAAATAAAACGACGGTAGTCGGGAGCAAGGACCTGTTTACTGAGTCGAATCCGAAGATCGATTAACCGTAGTATATATCGTAGTCTATGATTGATTGACTGTCGTACCGAGTGCACGTTCTTTTATATGACGATGCCATTGACCTACATTACCTATCTTCTAGTAAAAGGCCCATAAAAATCGGTTTAGTGGTTTCGGAGATTACCCAGAACATCCGACAGACAGACAGACAAATATTTAAAAAAATGTATTTTTGTTTTAAGTAGCGTGTATACGTTATGTGTATTGAGTATGGAAATTTGATTTAGATATTACATACGGACACTTTAATTTTATTTATCTGTATAGTTGTCAGTGCTTTATTGAAACAGAAAAAAAAAACAAAGTTTAAAAAATGTAAAAAATTTAATATAAAAAAAATAAAAATATGCGCTCACGCCCGTAACCCAGAGGGGTAGGCAGAGACCACGGATTTCCATTTGGCACGATCCTGGCACACCTCCCTCGCTTCTTCTACATTCATACATCTACGCATACATGCTCGTCGGTTATGGGTGCTCCTTATATCGCCGCCGTTTTTTAGTAAACGGTTTTTTAGTAAAAGTTTTCCTTAAAAAACTTAAATAAGTATTTATATAAAAGCTAATATGAAAATCGTCAGATTTTAATTTATATGGTAATTTACGGTCTAAATATGTAAAAAATAAATTATTGCTATTAAGATAATAAATATTAATTTATATTTTTGAGAATTAAAATTGCCGATTTTGGTCTTATCAATCAACAAACGTCAATCAGAGCACATGACGTCACGGTCTGGTAAACACAAGTTTTCAACGAATTCTTAGTGAATAACAGCGTTTACCGGTAATTTTGCACTGAAATAATAGTGTTCCCATAGATATATATTGTGTTCATACAACAAATAGCTACAATGGAATCAGGTTTTATAAAGACAAATAGCACAAAATCTTTCTTGTTATGCTCGGTCGTTATTTTTCACAACTAACACCAATTTCTGCTGTACAGAATTTCTTAATATAAAAACTTCTGAGTAAGTATACAAAAATAAACTAAGCACCTAGTGTTAAGATGGCAATTGATTCATAAATATTTTTGAGGTTAAGACCCATCCATACCATAAGATCATTTAATATAAGTGAATGCTGATGATGAAATTTCTTTTACAAACTGTATTGTATAGTGCAAAATATAGCAAAGCGCGACAGAAGTTATACACAGTACCATTTATTTTTGACGTTTAACAAGACGACATTATTCGTTTCTCCTTAGGCACATGGAATAACAGTTTCTGTGTTTTATTATAATACTTATATATTGCGCTATACTCTCTAGCTCCTAATAATTAGTATCCATTTTATTTTATTTATTTCTGGAGCTTTTGATAACACTTCAAACAAACATATTATGTTCGTTTAGCACATTTTGACGTCATTCGAGTCGCCATGTTAGCTTACGCGTTTTGGTAATGATGAAATAATAATATTTTGGATAAAATATATGCCATAAGTCATAATATAAACTGTTTGTTAAAAATCGTCAACTACTCTATTAGCCTCGATTTTTCTTTTTAAAAATTATTTTTTTCTTATTTACTAGACTTAAAAATAACACGGTAATTTACACGATCTATTCAGATGCATCGTAATTTCGTTGGGAAACATCTTATTTTTACCCTTGCAACACGGTGCATGTCAATTTTTATTTGGATATGCTGTGTTGTATGCTAGGTTATTTGTATCATTATATCTAGTATGTATAGTAGTCTTTGATTAAATGCTCTACGCTCTCAGATTTAAGTAATGAACATTTTCCAAATAAGATATGACCTAAAGGTCTGTGTTACCAGGTCATAAAATTAAAAAAAAGCTCTCAGGTTTGTATATTCAATTCATTCCTTTTCAGACATCAACAGTGGTCTCGAACCTACCGATTTTTCGGTATTTCTACCGATATGGGCTCTGTCCTACCAAAATGCAACGAATTTTCCACGAATTCAGAGAATACTTGGAAATTGTCCCGATATTTCTAACGATTTTACACTTTAAGTTGGGAACCCTTTTCATTTATGTTTAATGTTCTCCTGAATGAATCCCTGGACAATAAATATGAATGAGTAGTTAGTTATTGCAAAATGTTCGATATATTTTGGGGAATACCCTTAAGTCCGACAACTCAATATTGTAAGGCGTTTCCCGCTTCAAAGACAAAGAATCCTTAAGAAGTATGTTAGGCGTAATATTGAATGATAGGATTAAAAATATCATTATGAGGGAAAAGTGTGGCTTATAAGTGGATGTTGTGTCTAGAATTGAGAAAGGTATTCTTCGGTGGTTCGGGCATGTTGAACGGATGAATGAAGAGAGAATAACGAAACAAATTTATGTTACAAAAGTGATTGGTAAATTAGTCTTAAAGTTAATTTTTTGATAAATAAAACAATTTGATTAAATATTGTATTTTTTGTCATATACCGACTTTGAGTACAAATATACCGATTTTAGTGGACAGTTCTACCGATCTCGCAGAATGACGTTCGATTCGAGAGCACTGGACAGTGGACATCAATCAAATCGTATCGCATTCGTCTTGGTTGGTCTTCGTTTCGTTGTAATCGGTCTATGTTTAACTTGATTCGGTGAATAAAGTTAATCAAAGTTGATTCAAATATTGACTGACGTTAATATTAAAGAGTTTTCTATATTTCTGTGTATTTTCGTGGGAAGTATCTGGTAAATTCTCTAAATAAATAAAAAATGGGGTATCTTAAACTTATTATCTTTACCCTTTGCATTGGTAAGTTTATGCATATTTTATATTGTCTATCAGAATCTAATTTATACAATTAAAGCTAGATAAAGATTGAGAAAAACAATTCAGTGTTACTTATACATCATAAATACCGTCCCAAGTTCAGTGATGCTTAACAATAATGATATGAGTTTTTTTTCTTTTCCTTGGCTCTATAATAATATTAGTTATTATAGTTGTAATGTTTTCTGTATTCATTAAAAACCCATCGAATTGATAACCTCCTTCTGTTGAAGTCGGTTCAAAATGTACATAGATTTAACATTTGTTTTTATCAAGTATGCGATATTTTTTATACATTTTTAAGTCACACATGAATTAGCTTCATATTTGGTATTTAAGTTTGTGGGTAATGCATTCTTGATTGCCAAAATTTGTGGTTTATTTATAAAAACCATTAATTTAATTTTTTCTTACATAAGAAGGTGGCAAATGCCCATAGCCATTAGCAACAAGCAAATGTGTTGCAGATGCAGTGCCTACTTTTAATGGACAGAGGAGGGGCATAGACAGGAAAAAGGTGTTTCCTTTTCCCTGTTAACCCCTTCTCTGTCCAATCCTCTTTCCGTTCCCATCCTATCCTTATGAGGAAAGGGTGGGAAGGGGAAGAGGACTGAAATTAGGCCTCCGGCATCTCACTTGTCAGATGAAACAGAGAGTACTTCTACTTCATGCCTGTTTTCTATGAGGTTGTGGTAATTCACCGAGCTCGAGCTGGCCCATTCATGCAATAGTTTTTGTTGCGGGCTCTATCACTGTTAAATGTCATTAAACTAGTGCTATCATATAAAAAAACCTTTTGTCCCAATTGTACCACAATTAAAGCTTCACTTTTTTTTTGTATATAGTAATATATATAATAAGGTTTTTAGCTCCTATTACCAGGCACAAGTTTAAGGAAGTAATTTATATTCATTGGAATTGGAAACAGGTCAATAAACAGTCATGTTACAATAATCTAATTATTATTTTTTCAAATTCTTAAGAATTATTAATAACTGTAGTAACTTGTTTCTTTTAGGAGCTGTATTTGCACAATTAGATCCTTCAGCAACTGATGTACTAAAAGATATTCCAGGAAAACTTCAAGATGTATTTAATAGCACACAGTTTCAAGAAGCTGAGAATAAAACAACTGCCACTGTAAGAGAAAAGTGTGAAAAAAATGGTGGGCCTCAGGCGTTCATGAATGCCAAGGTAAGGCCTTACTTGTGTTTACACATTAACCATGAGTTTTTAGAGACTACCAAAAACTGAGATGACAATATGTTCTGTGTTTGTAATTTTTTTCGGCAGTGTAAACCCACGGTGACATTAGCCAGATAATATTATTTAAAAACTAATTTTAAAATTCTGAGAATGGTTTAGCAATGATGTGAGTATATAGTATAACAATCGAGAATGAATGTTGTTCGTGATGAGAATGGAGATATTCTGAATAATGAAGTAGCAATTCTGAAGAGATGGAAGGGGTATTTTGAAAGTTTGTTTGAATGTGATGAGGCATCAAACACAGTAATAACTCATGAAGAAAAAGAGCTGGAAAGTGAGATAACTT
>JWHW01025448.1:96467-111217 GCA_000931545.1 Papilio glaucus | reverse complement strand
TATAGAATATATTGATAGTTTCATGCTTCACAATTTTTATAGGAAACTGAAACTTGAAAAGAACCGTGTCACTGTTACATTCAGCCTAAAGTCCCCCAAAAATCCCATTTTTACTTAATCAAATGTTTTATTATAATCTAAACAAAATGACAAATACGCTCGAAGTCCTGCATTGTAGAAATCGCTTTTAGATTTTGTAGTGTTAAAGTTTGCGCCTATACTACCAGACCGCCCTACTCCTTTGTCTTTGTTTTATTTAATAAATTATCAACAATAATATTGTGAAGTGGCGCAATGAACTATTCTATACACGATAGCGTCGGACATATGCTAAACAACGTAAACAATGATGAAGACTACACGAAAGAAAAATATATTTTAATAGTTTTAGCTGCATGATCTAATGATTTCGATTGTTCTATTCGTAACGTAAGATATTCATCGTTATTAGTCATTGATATTGAAATTAAAAATATTATATTGATCTTGTAGTTAAAACATGTTTGGATGGTAAAATTTATAGGATAGAGGAAAAGGTTTTTTCACCAAATGAATTGAATTGAGTCAAACTATCGTTCTTTATCTTCTCTGCCCTAAACGGCCAGGGCCCGAAGCCTGCGGTACAATTTGAAACAACATTGTACTTGTAAATACAGGCATAATAATGTTCCAACTTTGTTGAATATTCGCCTTATATAAATTTGTCTTTAAAAAAAAATGTTATATCTCATGTCAATAAAAGGCTCTCCTGCCCTAACCTTCGTTTACCTTTGTCGCATCGCTTTCCACGCGAGTCTAAAATTGTGTGCTATTGTGCTCAGTACTCGTAGAAATATCTCCCCGTCTCCAATTCGTAGAATCTTCTCCCTTAACAAAAGTATCGCATTCGGGTGCACTTCACTTATTTACATACAAACCACACAACTATGCAGCTTTTATTGTGACTCTATAGAACGTATTTATAACTAAACTATGGCGTGTAATAAAAATGTTGTTGATAATACGGTTCCGATTATAAATATTAGAAATGATCTCGATTACATTAATAATATGATTAAAGGTACTGCGACAAGCGGCCCGTGATTCTGAGCTGTTTCCACAACCTGACGGACGTGGTGGAGACGTGCCTCAATCCCGAGGAGCGAGAGCACGTGCCCCCCCTGCACAACATGACCCAGCAGCTCGCTGAGTTCATCTGCTACAAAGACGGAGACAGGATCGCTCGTAAGTGAAGCGAGCTTCATATCTTTTGTGTGCTATGTTTAAAAAAAACACAGGCAGTCATATGGACTGCCGTCAGAAGTGAAAACTCAAAACAAGTTGGAAAGGTGCAATAGTTCAAAAATAAATAAAATAATAAAAAAAACCTTGTTTCTTAACTATATAAATCAAAATTGAATATAAGAAAACTAAGTGAAAAAAAGTTCGTCAAAACTGTTACAAATTCAATAAACATTTTGCTGACGCATGTTACACGTTGTTCGCGCAAACTTATATGTTTTTCCCATACCAAATGTCATATCAGGCGGCTAAAGAAGTCTTCACTTTAAAAATGTGGGACATTCTTAAAGTGGCAAAAGAAAATATAATAAGTTGCAAGAATCCTCACTTAAAATAACTTAAATTAAGTTTTGTTTACACGCAAACCTGTTCGTTGCGGTTGCCACCAGCCAATTGGGTTACACCATTTAGTGCGACGGTAAAGTGAACTGCCGAACTGAGAAGCCCACCCAACCTAACAGAGAATGAATATCGTTGTAGTCGTAGTAATAGATGGTAACTTCCAAGATGGTGACTTTCCCAATGGCAAGTACCACAAATGCTTAATTTTTAAAAATTCAAATCCCTGACCGTCATATCCAACCAATAGTAAATAAACAATAAAACCTACGACTGTGGTATGAGTCTATGACACTAAAAATAAGTAAAATAATAACCAATACATTATCTGCGAAAGTTCAATATAGAAGAAGTATGTAAATATTTTCAGTTTTTATTGCGGAAAAGGGACCCGAGTGTCTACAGGAGAAGAGTGAGATGATCAAGGACTGCTTGAACAACACATTCAGTACGCCGCCTACATTCGACAAAATTCCTGAGGAGATACCAGAGATCAAATTTGGAGTAAGTGACAATAATGATGTTAAATATTCTTTAGTTAAGAATTCATACCTTTTAATTTCCGGAAATTAAACCGCAAAAATAATGGATCACATTCAAATCACAAAAATTGTGATATCTCACGGTTGTAGATGTCCGTTTTATTCATCGGACGACGGACTGTCAATAATGACGCCGGACCATTATCCGTTGCGTGTACACACATTTATTATCAACCATTATACTACCGCAAATCTGGCTAAAAACACAGTCCGGCGGAAAAGACGGATGTTGTACGCGCTCTATTAGTTGTTTAATTAGAACTCTTGTATAAATAGTATGTTATAAATAGATTCATGATTATTATAAACCTGAAATGAGGGTTCTGCAAATTCAATTTTTATGCATGACTAGCAACACAACCCGGCTTCTTTCGGGTAGATAGAAACAAAATATAACCTAGCTTAGTATTCTTTCTTTTATAATCTCATTAACTTCTTGTCGTAAATAGTAATCCTATACTTAGATTAAATAAATTAATCATAAATGTATGTAAAAATAATGAATTATATCCAAAATATTTTTCGACAGGAAAAAGAATGCAATCAGCTAACTAGAATGCAAAGTTGTGTTGTGGCTGCGCTGGAAACCTGCGCCGTGCCTACCTCAGCTAACATCGTCGAGTCCCTATTCAAGTTTGCGCGGAGATCTTTGCCGTGCAAAGAAATACCTGTAAGTTGTTTCATGTATGCTTATGTTCTGCTAGATTCAATTCAATTGGGCAAATGAAAATAAGGGAAAGTATTTAAACGGAAAATTTTGTCTAACAAACTCTTTCTAATGGCTCTATCATTAAATTGTGTGTAAAAATAACACTGCTTGTGCTGAATTGCGCTGAATTATGAGGCATAAATTTAATATGAATAAATATAATTAATAATTAAAGATAGGAAAGAATGATAGAATAAAAATTTGGGTCACGTAGTATGGGTACATACCCATACTACGCGACCCATGTTTTACTATTTTTAATCCCCTTCAGTGACGACCTGCAGTATATACCAAGAGCCCCTTTGTTTTCACTTAGTAATTCATACATAGTTAGTATATTCAAATATAGTTTTAAATCATTTTTTGTAAACAGGAATTTAAAAAAAACATTTGAGTTTATATTTGACTTCATTACTAAGGTGCGAGTTTAAAAAGCGCTAAACGCTGCGCACCATATTTAAGTATAGCTCGATAAGCGTGAGGTTTCCTTAGAAGATATTGACTACGTGACGAAAACCTAAACCCCCACTCTCCCCCCTGTGACCAAGCGTATATTGAAGATCTTTACAAAGAATACTCATGTAATTTTTTCCAACCAACCATACCACTAGGATGCCGAGGAGGTTGACGTCACTAACCAAAGGGCTGTAAGTTTAATGTTATTTTCTACGTGCTTTTGTCAGCCTTTTGGTTTATTTGTTTTTACTTTTTGTAAGGACTGTATAATTATCCTTTTTAACGGAACTATGCATGATATCATTGAAGAACACTGTTTTATTTAAATGATATTTTCTTTGTCAATTATAAAAATGTCTATTTTATTTTATTGTAGCTGTAATTTCGTCTTTTTTGTTTGTTTAAATGCATGGAATGCATCCTACTATGTTACAACGTCAAGTATGTTTTAGAAGGACTTAAAGTTTTTACCTAAACCGACCGAATCACCTCAATACAAGTAGGACTCTCGCTCTCACTCAAAAGCTAAAAATATTTTAAATAGATGCTTATATCTTTTTCGCCTCGGTTTTGTTAGAGTTGTCTTAATTGAAATAAATTAAATATTTAAATAAATTATACATTAATTAATTAAAATGTTGGTCTTTAAACAGTGGCAGAGTCAGCAACAACAACATTTGTTGCACGAATTGACCGGCTCGAGTGAAATACCACGACCTCACAGAAGACAGACGTGAAGTAGAAGCATGTTTCTCCTTTCCGTCCGATGAGTGAGGTGCCAGAGCCCCAATTTCAGTTCTCTTCCCTTTCCCATCCTTTCCTAATAAGAATAGGATGAATGGGAAAAAGGAAAAATCTTTACTCCTGTCTATCTCTTCCTCTGTCCATTAAGCAACGCATCTGCGACCGGTTTGCTTCTTGCGGATGCCTATGGGTAACGATATCTTATATCAGGTGACCCCTTTGCTCGTTTGTTACATTTCTTGCATATCAATTAAGCGAATAATTAAATTAATTGATTTTATTTGATTAATTACTAATTTATAGATTAATTAAATACCGGAATGGTAACCCTGGCAATTTTCATTTTTCAGGAAACAACAAAGGGTCCAAACTCCGGCAGCCGAGTGGCTGCGGCATCGCTCACCGTTGCAGCGGCTATTGTTGCTAAGATGCTTGTTTAAACATCTTGTTTGTGTCATGTCAGTTTATACTTGAACAATATTATAGTCTGCTATTTAATATGCGTGACCGGCTTTTAATGTTATATAGAATTAGTGTTACGATATTTCTTAAAAGAGTACAACGAACTTATTCGATTATATCGAAATATGAAAACTGTCTTTAAATATTTCGGATTTTGTATGAAACAGCTTTGAAATTTTCCATGTTTTGTTTATTTTATAGTCCTTATAAGGTCGGTATTACAGTTTGTCGACCACATTTAATTACATAGTGTTTACTCTTTTGGATTGTTTTTGGAATTGAAAATTTTTTTTGGAGTACATTCTAATTGTACTTTAAGAAAGGAAGATACAATATTGCAAAATTCTTAGTTATAGAAAATTTTGGTTTAAATTTTCTATAACTTTGTTTATGTAATAAACGTTTTTATTATTTACTTGTAATAATGAACTTCTAATTTATGTAATTTATTTTAATAATGTATGTAAAATATTTCGGACAGATCATATAAAAACTTGTACATGTCTCCTTTGTCTTGTTTTGTACATATTAAGGCAATATAACAATTTATTATTAATCGAAGCAATTCACTGAGCAATATTAATTTTAGTTAAAGTATATTTTTGTAGTACAAAAGTATAATTTTGAATACAAATTCAATTTCAATCTATTCTTTTTATAATGGTCAAAAAATATCAAATTAATATTTTTTTAAGAATTATTTCAATAACATAGTTGAAGGTTAAATAAAGTGATCGCCTAACATTAAATTAGTAAGGCGATTTGTTATTTATAATGACATGACATAATCATAGATTTAGATGTAATGTGTAGTATTAGGGCTGAAGCCAAATCGTCGTAAACTACATATAGTCCCTATGTCAAGAATTTATCAATACTTTGCCAAAATGTTTGCTTCCATCCACTACGTGTCTAGTGTAAGAAGACCTATCAAACCATCTGGCGATTTAAAATGTCAAATTAAATATTAATATATTTCCTCAATGGTCGCCTATTCTGTCAGAATGTTTTACGTTACGTTATATATTTATTTTATGTTGTGTTTATCAACATTATTTAACTCTTACATAAATAATATACATTATGTTACATTATGTTCTTTAGTTACAATTCCTGCCATATGGGGTACTACTAGAAATGATCATAAATTGTGGACAAAATTATCTAATACATTATATATAAAATGAACGTGTCCGCCCCTATATTTCACTTTTAAGCCAAAACATATCACAGAGCAATCGTTATTATTGGTGGTTGTAGCATCAAAGTTCGCATACGTCACTATAGTGGTCGTATGTGAACGATTGTAAGGATGTTAAAGATATGGGGGTTGTAAATGTATTTTTCGATAATATGTTATAAATCATTGTATAATTAGAAGAAAAAGCGCGTGTTTGCAGTTAGTTACATAATAAATACATTGAAATATCAATATTGACATTATAATTGTGAATTAAGTTCGCTAAAAAACGTTGGATTAGTAAACTAAACTACATTACAGACACAAGGATTATATTTTTGCAAAATATCAATTATGGTAAAATGTTTGCTTACGTGTCACTGGTGTTGCTATTACCTTCGTAAAAAGGGTTAAATTTTTAAGGCGGCTTTGGTAGGTTTTTGCCCTCCGTAATATGCTAGCTATTTAAACAGTTATCAACGTTATAACGTGTCGACGAGTTATTTTAATGTCGTAATGTAGAGTGCGGGTCATTTGTTTTCATAATTTTAAGTTTGTTTGTTAACGTATTAACATTAAGGAAATGAACTTTAAAAAAATTATATTTTTTTTGTAATTTTCACTCGTTTAAATATTTTTAATTTTTAAGACGAAACGTTTGTTACATATTTTTCTACATCCTATTTATAACGGTAGCTTATTCCATGACATGTTCAGTTGTATACAATAAGCTTTGAAAGTTAATGTAGTGTACTTCTCATTGATGTTTCAGTTTTTATGTTGCCACGTCGAAATATTAAATACTATGTCTTATATTCGTTATAGTCGCCAATTTGATTTCTTCTACACATAAATATTATCTTGTGTAAAGTACGATTTCTTTGACAATTTTATTAACACATTAGGAACATAATAGATTTGGAAAATGTCGGATTTCAATTTATTTCTAAGAAATAAGTTCTAACTTCTTTTAACCATAGTTTAACTGTGATTAAAAGATTAATTAATCAATAACATAGTTTGACATATTGCCGGAACACATTGCATACAGATAATATACTCGTACAGATATTACATATTGTTTTAAATTACAATCATTCATTTAAATATCAACAATTGAAAGCGATATCAAGAATTGGATTTGAAATCAGATATTTATCGATAATATATGGAAAGTGTAATTTGCAATTCGTTAAACTTGCATTAAGTAATTATATGATGCATCGAGTTCATTTTCAGTAATATACGCAAACTTAAAAGAGGAACTTTGAAATCTTCCATTTTATCGAATTTTTAATCATCTATTTTTTTATTATTTTATGTATAAAGAATAAATAAAAATTATATCAAATCTTAAAATGATATGTGTCTGATAGACCTTAAAAAAACTGTTTTTACAATATTAAATTGATTATAAAAAACACGGAGAATATGATATTGTTAGTCTCCTTGTGATATTGGCAAAATTCTGTTTTGATTTATATTTTATATTTAAAAAAAATTAAATCTTGATAATGAAATATTTTTGTTATATTTTGTAAAGGCGATTTTAAAAATGTATGATGTATTTTTTTAAAGGTTGCATAATATTTAATGTAATTAATGGTTTAATACGTTCTTAGCTTATTAACATAGACGCTTAAGCTGCATTAGGTCATGTTTGTGATATGTGTCGCTTTGTGATAAATACCAGATTTGGACTTTCCTAGAAATATATTTATGGTGGTGTAATTTGTAGTATTATTGTTTCCCATAGACCGTGTTCACACTGCCGAAAACATTCACATAAAACAGGTTATCTCTCTCTTTCTCTCTGAACAAACTGGGATGACAATATTTTCGGCAGTGTGAAGTCAAGGTTACTTTTATCTTTCAGAGATAGACATGCGAAATGTGTGAATTCATCATTTAATTCCTCCATCTCAGTTCTACCAAAAGACGTGTTTGCGGCTGGTCACCATTTTGTTTTTGATATACCTTGTGGTAGTAATAGGGATTTGCAACTTCGTTTATCGTCCGTACAACGAAGCATTGAACCAAGTTGGCATCAGTGTTTCCATCAGCCATATGATGTGGGTGCCTCCAAGGAAATTAAATAGGCCATTTTTTATAGGAGCGTTCTGCTGCCTGGTCTGGGCAAACGAGCTACAGGTCGCCTAATATTAAGTGATCACCGACGCTCATAAATATTACAATACCAGAGGAACTCTGCAGATTCATTGTAGACCTTTAAGGAAGGAGTACGCTCGTTTCTGGAAGGACCCAAGTCGAAGGTAGTGGATTGGAAATACTGCTGAAGACGGATTTCGACCATATCGTCAAAATTAGGTGGGATTTTGATAGTCATTAGTTTATTCATCAACATATTGAAAACTGTGTGGGAAAGCACGACCACAGTTCACAAATAAATAAATATATATTCAACAAAAATAAAACCTTGTGCCTTAACAATAAAATTCAAAATTAAATACAAAAAAAAATAGAAAAGAGAAAAGAAAAGAGTTGGTCGAAACTGTTCCAAATTCAAATAAGTATGTTGCTGGCGCATATTGTTCACCCGAACCTATAAGATTTTCTACCCAAATATATAACGCGGCTAAAAGAATTTCACTTCAAAAAATTTACCGCTTGCTAAATATCAGAACTACTTTGTATTACATGTTTTGTAGTGTAGTACAAAGAGCAGCGGGTCGCCTAATGTTAAGTGGTCCATTAACATTCACGGCTCTGTCAGTAACTAGAGACGCACTGCCTACTGTTAAGAAAGGAGTATGGTCTGAAAGCCATGGTCAGGCAGTCAAGTATAAACGTAGTTCTAGACATCATGGATAAAATGTATAAAAACCCCAAATTTTAGAAAGTTCTATAGTGAGTTTTCTGAACTGGAAGAAAATTTACAGGTTAGTCGTAAAATTGTGGTATTTCTCTAGTAATTCTACAAATTCTATTTTCTTCCTTGAAATGCTCTGCCGCTGTTTATATGAAGTATCGAAATATATATGGAGAAATACGAGTTTATATTAAACGAATTATTGAAAATAACAATTTACACAAGAAAAATTACACAAATATTGCTGATTTGTGTAAATTGTATTTAAATTTCATTCTACCGCAGACAATTTAATAAATAACTGATTTGATGTCCTTAGCCGTGCCTTTGTTATAAATATATTTCAGACTCTTTGGGATATGTTAAGGGATTTCTGGATCGAAATGAAATTACTCGTACAATATAATTAGGTGTTTATTGAGATACATGATTTTTCTAACAATAACATACTCGTCACCCAGTCTTCAGTGCCCCTGAAATTAAATATACTTATTAAGTACAACCAGAAATAAACGACAATGGTTAACTTTTATGGCAAACTTCCATTCGTATACAAGTTTGACGGAAACATTTGTTTACGGTTATAATGAATCATTACTTGCAATGAATCATTACTATATATCATTACTTGCAATCAAAATGTATGGAACACTAAAAACGCCATGAGGGTGTAAATTATGATGAAACTCTTAATCTTAATGTTTCCTTCATCAAGATGACCCACGTCCTCGGAAACATGGGGAATTTATTATTTGTTAGGTTAGATCTTAGATTATATATAAGAAGGTGGAAAACAAGCAAACAGTTCATCCGATATTAATTGACCGCTACTGAGAATCTGCAAAAAGGTAATGAGTTGCAGATGCGTACCTTTAATAGAAGACAGAGAAGGAGATACAACAGAAAATGACATGTTGGTATTTCACCGGTCGAGCCGGCCCATTCGTGCAACAGATGTTGTTGTTGCGGGCTCTACCACTGTTACAAATTCTAGATTGAGGTATGGTCTTACTAATACAAAACATAATGGTCGTTACGTGCTTAATTGGTTTTTGGTTTGCCATTAAAAGCGGTATGTTGATCACTTGGTCACAAAATATTTCAAATATAATGTACTAGCTGTGCCCGCGACTCCGTCCGCGTGGAATAGTGACATTGGGCAGCATTTTTTATTTCTTAGGCCAACCCTTTTTTCGCATTAAAAAGTAGCCTATGTCCTTGCTCAGATTCTAACCTATGTCTGTACTAAATTTCATTCAAATCGGTTTAGTAGTTTAAGCGTGGAAGTGTAACAGACAGACAGAGTAACTTATGCATTTATAATACGATTAGGGATATACCAACCTTGCAAGGTGTTCCATTGCGCACATATCTGAATAATGACTCGGCCATGTTAGCGGGCGTTGGAGTGTCGCATGACTCTAGAGCTTTGACAATACAGCTTGTCAGTTCCTCGTATTTACCGCACTGATCCTGGACAACATAAAACATTTAATTTTATAAAATAAGTATAATGAAGTAGTGACTTTGATACATCGCCGAGTCCGAACGCGGTAAAAAAAAGTTTTTTGACACGGTTTTAATAGACCGACTGATTAATAAATAAATAAATATTTATTCCACACTACTAAGTTCAGTCTTGCTTTGACTCCTTAACTATTTGCAGTTACGGAGTTTGTTAAGGACCCAATGTCTTCCCTTGCACGTTATACAAGTTTTGTGCAAAAAGCAAAAGATTTAACCAAAAATTTGTGATTAAGGTTTATGTATATTAAGGTTTTGTATAAATTGGCTGAAATATGTCGATATTTGTTTACAAAGATGTAATAGGCTCATGGAACATTAAGACAGATAAAAACGTGTAAAAATAATAATAAATCAGCCTTTTCTAGAATGTTCCCCACTGCAGGGGCACAGGCCTCCTCTCCGAGAGAGGGAACATTCACACATCGCATTTTATATATAGATGGACTATATGGAAATCGCACTCGATTGTTCCCCTCCTACCCTCTCACCGGGAACTCGCGGTTACCGTACCCCTACTAACAGACCTGCCTTGGCTAAAACCGACTCCAAAAATAAATATGATTAAGAATGCATTTGTTGTTTTTGAATATATATGTTTTTGAAGTCGGTTTTGTTTGTGTTTAAAATGTTGTATGTAGTGTAGTTGTAGTTATTTCGTAGCATCTTAAAAGCCTGTTGTTAAATCCATCTGAATTAAAAACTGAACGCTTTTAAAAAGAACCTATGAAATAGCTTACGCTAAGGCTCAATATCTGAGCTGCTTCAATGGACGACACGCTGCTCTTGATCTTCTCGGCGCACTGGCGGATGGCGGCAGACTTTTGTTGGAAACACTCGGGACCTCCTTCCGCGATGAACACTGAAAAGTATTCCGTTTCTTTTTAATAGTAGAAACAGGAAAAGCGTTTCCCCTGATATTGACAGTTACCCATAGGCATCTGCAACAAGCTAATAAGTTGCCTACCTTTAAACGACAAACGATTGGAAAATAAAAATGATATTTCCTTTCCCATTTATCCCCTCCCCCGTCAAATCCTTCTCCCCTTCCCATCCTTTCCTTAAGAGGAGTAGAATTCGGCACCCGGCACCTTACTCATTAGACGAATCGCAGAATAGTTCTACTTCGCGGCTGTCTTCTGCAAGGTCGTGTTATTTTACCGGTCTAGCCGGCCCATTCGTGCAACAGATATTCATGCGGGCTCTACCACATGTTAAGTTCGTATACGAAATACTTTCTCTCTCTCTCTCTCTCTCTCTCTCTCTAAACGTCAAACATATATTATATACATCGAATATCATACTTAGGCACAAATCCGCGCAAAAGCCTAATAAATGTAGCAATTATTTATTGGTATTTTAGTTTTTGAATGGGATGCGGGTTGAAGGTCCACTTACAAGCGATGCGGTCGCCGTCCTTGTGGCACACGAAGTCAATAAGTTGGTCGGTAGCGTTGTTGGCTGACCCGATACCGTCCCGACTCTTCTGGTCGAGGCAAGGCGCCACGCCCGCCGTCAGACTGTGGATGCAGCTCTTCAGCTGAGGTGTTTTCGCGCAGTACCTACAATAATTACCGCAATTAACAAGATATAATGCTGTTATCCCGTATTCCAATGGATAGCATAACGCGGTAGATGTGTAGCTTAAATAAAAATGAATTTATTTTCTTTGTTTTTATGTTTAGAAATCTCAGAATGGATCTAGGGAACGTAAAGTTATCAAAACATTGCTTACTAAAATAATATAATAATAATATATAATATGGCCCGACTGACAAGAGGGGGGGTTTTAATCTAGTAGTGTATATATCTGTTTCATTGTGAGCTCCTGAAGCCTAAACCGACCGAATCGGTGATTGATTTTGAACAGTTCTTCGTATTCCCAGGGTATAAAGTCGGTCGGCTTTAATGTTTTTTTTCCATATTACTCTAGCTTCATTATTTTCAAAAAAACGTACCATTTTTATGAATAAACAATTAATACATATTTAGTAACGGTTTTCATAATGTAAAAAGTTAATTTAAAGCGACAACTTACTTCTTGAAAACTTCATCCAGAGCGCCGTTGGGCTTGGCTTCTTCTATTTCGCGCTTCAATACGTTGACGTCGACCAAACCCATTACACATTCGATAAAAGTCTTGATTGATTTCTGAAGAACAACACATACAGAATTTTTATCTCTTTTTATAAATATAGCGTTTACGTGAGCATTATTTAACATAACATCGTGATTCATAAGAGTAGGCAGAGATTACAAATTTCACGTTACTTTTTAATTATTATTAAATAAGATAAACAATGGGTTGCTAGGAGTAGGCCTAGGAGGAGTTGAATGGATGCGTGTAGGATGATAATTTAGAACGGGAGTGTCAACTGAATTGATGGATGATAGAACAAACAGGACATGGAGATTATGCTGAGAATAAGATGAAGAATGAAGCTCTGGTTCTCTTACAAATAGTTGGAACCATAAATAAATATTATGTTACCTCAACTTCGTCAGTTTTGTCTTCACTGCCGCTCTTCTTGCACTGCTGTCGCAGCATGTCCCTGTACTGCTGGCGCTGAGCTTCAGGCAGCTGGTATTCTGCTAGTACACCTGCAAAATACACTTATACATAATATAAAACGAGCAATTCTTATGTACATATATAAGCAAGCTGAACCCCGCGGTTTCTCTCGCCCTGTAATGTTATATAACTTAAGAGACAAACGTCCAGGTTACGCTGAATCACGCTTAATATGATAAATCATATAGATTTGAGGTCAACTTGCATTGGATATCATTATTTCTTCATACAAACTTTCATCTCCTACTTTTGATTTTTCACTCCCTAAACGTCTAGTCTAGAAAAATCCTTTCTTAGTGCTCGCCTACGTAATAACAGAAATCTCGGTGCAAAATGTAGTCTCGCCTAGTAGTTTGAAATGAGCGTTGATATAACAGTCAGACAGTTTCTTTTTTTTATCATTGAGATAAGGTATTTAAGTATTGGTTTATTCTCCGTAACCTAGAATTAAAAAAAAAATATTTATAAAAACTAAAAAACGCCCTAAGTTCCATTACATAAAGTATCTATTGTGATTTAAATTTGCGCCTAGACGGCGTTATTCTCAATCTTATATATCTCCGTATCTGTATTTTATCATCTTTCTTTATTAAGTTAATCAGGGGTATACAAGTTAATCAAATTTTTAACGAAAGACTCCGTTACATACAAACAATACTGCACAGACCGAAATAATAATAATTATGTGTTAATAAAACTTATTAAATCACCTTTTGGTCCAAGTTACCATCATATCAATACAACAATATACCTATTTAAAGATAATTTGTAAATGGAGTTGGTAAATAACTGAACGGCAATATTAAATATTTGTTTTTAATTAAAGCTTTTATCAGTCCTCTATGACCCTTCCGATCGGACCACTTTCCTATCTAAACTAAATAATTTAATGTAGACGATACACGAGTAAAATTAGTATTATTGACTTCGTCTTTACTTTTATATCAACAGGGGGCAAACGAGCAGCGGCTCGCCTATTATAATAGTGATCATCAACATTCGCACCACCAGAGGAGTTTAAGGAAAGAGTACGCTCGTTTCTTGAAGAACCACTATTATTCACGGAAATTGAAATCAATGATGCTTAATGACAATGGGCTTATATTTATATCTTTGTTACGAACTTTTATACTCTATAGAAATATAATCTGGGTAAATAGATAATTTATATATTGAGTAATATGTGAAGCGAAAACTTTACGCATTACTTAATATATAAATTATCAAAGAAAGAAAAATGTCTTTAAAAATATTGCGAGCAGGGGGATGCGTGAAATTTGTCATAGTTTCCATTGTGGAAAAGAGGAGAAAGATTAAATTTGTAACATTTCAAATTTTGTTAAAATGATCATAAGGGATAAAAATCTCTTATTTTGTTTTTACGTTGACAATATCGCCATATTTAAAAAAAAGTAAAAACTTTAGCTTAAAACTTTAATTTTTCATTTATTAATTGTATTATTTTTAATTTGAAATCGAGATGAATTCATCGACCTTGCATCTAAAAATTATACACTTTTATGGGCAAATTGCTTCTTTTTTCTTCCAACATAAACATAACTTATCGTTATGTTTGATAATGTATTTAACTTAAATATAAGTAAACAATAAACTTAACGTAAACATTTAACAATAACAAAATTAGTAATATTGATAATACATGTAGTTAAATAACATCAGGCGTTCTAATATCTAGTCTTAGTGATACTTAATTTATACATTTACGATAAGAAAACTTCCATTCAACTTTACTTTAACGGCAAATCACTATCCAATATAATGTTGAAAAGATGCTTGCAATTTAATGCATTCAATATTAATCAGGAGAATACATGCGACTACCTATGCTACTGTGATGTAACAGAACTCAGAGACTGACTGCTATTTAGGCCTCTTGAGAAATTAACAGCTAACGAACTTATCACAATATTAATAGGCAACGACACGAAGTTCGTGGTATCTAGAATTATTGCCGAGGTCTTAGGGCCGCCATAGACGGACTTGAGCAGTCCGTCTATGGCTTGGACTTCAACCCGGCTGCCCCAAGCACTAGACTGCTCCCATTCGAAAGAAGCGGTGAACAGTCGGCGCGAATCGCTTCAAGTAGTCCG
>JWHW01025448.1:80166-90887 GCA_000931545.1 Papilio glaucus | reverse complement strand
AGAGAATAACTAAAAACAACTGATCAGGTCTTGATCAAATTTATATGGGAATACACGATAACAACCAACTTTCAATCAAAGAAAGATAACAAACAAAAGTACATAGTACTAAACACATCGCTAAGCCCGGCCGTCTACTGCGCGGCTTTTGAAATCACTTGCGCGTAGTTTTTACTTACTTTGTAGTTTAATCTCTTAATATCTTCTAAACTATTGGGCAGAATGATAAAGTTCAAAGGGAAATTATAATCTACATTAAATTCCCTTGATAATTAACACATTTAAATGGATAAGGATTCATACCGAACACCAACAATAGCGTATTAAGTGGTAAGTATGCGTTTTAATTAATGTTTCTTAGAACAAAATGGTTATTATGAGACAACCATAGAAGATAGATATATGTCATTGCAAACTTTTATTTAGCATTTTTAAACGTCTACAATTCTTCCATACTTCATTTTATGTACGTCCTATAGTTTAGCTTACGTAAGCCAAGAAAGTAAAACTCAACTTTGTCATTTACGCATTATTAGGAATAACTCAAAAACTACCGGTCGCATCTTGTCTAAAAAAATGGGACCAAATGGCGAGCACTAGCTGTCTAATAAAAAAAAGAATCATCGAAATCGGATCATAAATCTCGGAGTAATCGGTGTACATGCATAAAAAAAAACCTATCGAATCGATAACCTCCTCCTTTTTGAAGTCGGTTAAAAACTACAAGAAATTATGTAATAAAAATATCTATCGAAAAATAAAACATTTAAACAGTGGTACAGCCCGCAACAACATCTGTTGCATGAATGGGTCGGTTCAAGGGGTGAAATACCACGACCTCACAGAAGACGGGCGTAAAGTATAGTATTTTGCGTTTCGTAATCTTCCCACGTCCTTTCCTTATAAATAATGGAAAATGGGAAGTGGAAGATAATTTTACGGGCGAGGGTGTGGATAGGAAAAGGAAATATACTTTTTCCTGTCTTTTAAAAAAAATTAATGCATGCAGATATTGCGCTTCCTATTCCTTAATAAATCTCATCGTCTTCTCAGCTGGCAGTTGTTCACTGCGGGATGTAGGCCTCCCACGTTGATCGCCACAAAGATCGGTCGCCTGTCGTCATCCAGTGGACGCCTTCACCGGTCACTGGTCAACGGTCCATCTTGTGGATGGCCTACCTACGCTACATTGACCTATAAATTGCCTTTATACCCTACTACTACATAAGACTACATAAAACTTATAAATAAGTTTTAGTGGACATTCTACTTACTCCATTTCATTTTGTTTTATACCATGAACATATCAAATTCACACTGAGACAAAAGTCTTCTCAGAATACGATTATAAAATTGCGGCTCGCTGATACGTTGTGACCATTAGCGTATGCTATCGAATACCTAATGGTAGTACTTCTCAGATGATAAGACACTTAGACATTATTTAGTATAATGAAGAGCCCCCGCCTCCCCCTGAATTACTAAATAATCTTTAGGTAGGTAGGAACTGCAACACATCCGTGGGAATATCGTTGTATGTGTTAAGTGTGTTTATTTTATATCCATCTTTTAAAATAAAATCTCTTAAAATAGAATATAATCGTAAATAAAGAAATATTAAAAGAAATAAAATCATATAAACAAAAAACAAATTGTTATGGTTCTCAACGCCGAAACTAACAAATCAGTATCATAAAATAATGGCATGCGTCTGTTTCGGAAATTCAGCCCTAAGGGGTAAAAAGGGCTGCTATACTAAAAATCCAAACAAATGAATTACACAATTATTTTAATCATTATATCTATCGTATATTATACTGACAATTGGTATAGTAAGGTAGTAGCAAATTCTTATGAAAGAAAAAATTAAGAAAATTGTGCGGAAAATCGGAAAACTTAACGACCATATTAACAGTTCTAATTTAACCTTTTAGTGCTTTTGACACAAATGTCAGTAGTTGGCGCGAGTGACCGAATGTGCCCTGCAAACATTATTAATATTAAGAAGTCATTCGTTTAAATTAAATTGCGAGAGTGGGCATGGCAGCCGGCAGCCTCCGTCGTGTTGACGGCTGCCATGCTCCCATTAAAAACTTATTCATAAACTGTAAATAATTAAAACGGCGAATTATAAAAAGGTAAAGGATTACTTGACGCTGGCTAATGCACAAACCGTGCTGGAGCCAAAAATAAGGAAGGAGAAGAAGAAATTAAATTGGATGGCGGCATTTTTAAACCGCGGGACGCAACCAGTAAAATATACCCGGTAATGTGATGAACACTTCGTTGGCTTTTTTGTAATTTGTCCTGAAATAATTCTCAAAGATGTAAGAGTAACTTATATACATATTTTAAGAAAATTGACAAGAAGATTGAATTGAAAACATGAATAAAGTATGACATTGAATAAAAAAGTAAAAAAAAAAACGAAAAAGGTTGAATGACGCGCGGCGCGCACTGGCCACACAACCCCGATGCCGGTGCTGCCGTAACAATACCTTGGCTCCTGTTTTAAGTAACCGCGCGTTTAGGGTAAATCGATCAGCAGAAATACAGCATTGCGACGGATTAAGGTAAGGAGGAGTTCAATAATATGACAATTTTAGTGTTACGCCAAGGAGTTGGAATGTGTACAAACTAACAAATTCATCATCATATGCATATCCTCGAGCGCCGTCGTATTTATTTTTAATTTAAAGGAAAAAGTTCAAGGATAACGTGATAAGCTAGTCTGACGTATTCAAAAAGCAGAAATAACAAAACTAGTAAAGACTAATAAAACTAACAAAGACTAATGCGCGCAGCTACAAGGAAGTATTAAAATTAAATAAGTATACTTCCCTCTCGTCGCCTCTTTTTCCATTATATATTTTCCTATCTGTTCTCTTTACTCTCTGGCACCTTCCCCACATAACTTTTCCTTTGATCTTAATAAATACTATATTACCGACCGAACAACGAATAATTGATTGAAACTGAAGAAATGATATTATATAAAGATGTAGACGCTTCCCCCACCGATGAAAATAAAAACATCATATAACCTTTCTTTCTTTTTACCGTCTAACCTTCAAAATCCATTTACCCCCATGACGCTCGAGCCACTTTACATCCATTACAGAAAAAATAAAATGCTGAAGTACAAGACACAATTTTATTTGTAGTTTGGAACCCTAATTTTTAGGGCGTGAATAGATGTAAAGCGACAATTTAAAGGTAACGGTTTAAAACGCCATAAAAGAGGATGGTATATTTTGTACAAAATAATACCATATATTTTGGCGATGGTATCTTCTAAAATCTATGGTAAAACTTCTTTGGCGATGAATTAGATTTTATGAAACAAAATAATGTAATGAATTTTATGACACGAAAAATGTATGTACATCTTCATTAAACTGTTACTCTAAGTGATTCAATTTATCTCTCTCTTTCGTTCTTTCCTATTTCAATCAATAAAAAATTGACAATCGCTCTTGCTCTCTCTTTCTATTTACCACCTCTTTTACTGTAGTATTCATCTTTTCTCTTACAAATACATTTCTCCATACGTCTCGTCCAGACAAAACGCAACAGAAATAGTTTTCTATGAACCCTGTGCCTCACACGCTATGTTTGGTAACGCCCTTAATTGAATATGCTCAAAAGAAGACCTCAGCGTCGCGTTCGCACCCCGAGAGTTACCATCAATTATTTTATAATCCCGCTAACTAAATTGGGGTTTTCCGTCAAAACTCCGTCAAGGAATTAACGGTTTACCGTCCGCAATGCTAGACATTCTCCTTTGTTGAGACTAAGAAGACAGTCCCAGTCAGAAAACTGACCCATGTTCGATACTCTGATTCGATTTATTGGATATCCGATAGGAAATCCGTTAGGTTAGGCACTGACCCGTTCCTGGCACCGGTGTCACATCTTCTATAGTAACTCATGCATTACAAGGATTCCGGCGTCGCGTCGCCGTTCCGTCCCGTCCGCTGTGTGGCGAACCCTTAATTTTATTTATAAGCATTGATCACAGACCTAATGTTTAGAGGTATAAATAACATAGAATTGTTAAGTTCAAAATAAACCATATAAACAGTTTATAACAAAATAAGTCGTTCTCTTTCTTACTCATATCTAAATTCCGTGTAGCCTTATAATCTTATTAATTTTTATGTTTTTTATAATAAAATATACGTATAAGTATACCTTCCAAATGATGTACGTATTTTATACAATAAAAAACAAATATTCGTTAATTTCGTTTATTTTAAACATATTATATGAATTACAAGATAAACGCTACATGTGTTTACAGCTTCGCAATTTTTTTTTCATTATTCTTTAAACAATAAATTAGGCAAAACAATTCGTTTGATCTAAATTGAAAATCGTGGCAAATCAATATTTATCCTCTTAAATACGAAATTAAACGTAGGAAATATACACAATATTTACTTAAATAATTATATTATTTACTGTAAGGGCGCTTGTAGACGTCCGTTTTTTTCACCGGGCGACGGACCGTCAATAACAGGCGGCGGTGTATTCGGCGTTAATTCGTCGCCGAACCGGTATCCGGTGCATGTTTTCGCACTTTCTTTCCAAACTTTACACCACCGCCAATCCGGCAAAAAACACGGTCCGTCGTCCAGCGACAAAAATTTACGTCTACACGCGCTAAGGCTTTGGTATAGTGTCCGGCAAATAGTTTGAAAAATAATTTCGAATGAGCATTACTCGATTTTCAGTTTCTTTTGCTATTTGGGAGATACGAAATGTGTATAACGCATCCATGTGGTGGCTTCGTTAGTTATTAATAATGAATCTTCAATTATTAATTATTGTACACTTAAAAGTATGAATATTTTGTCCCAAGTCTCCTAATATTTTGCTTTTAGCTCAAATTGTTTACCGATAACTATAAGACTTAATAAATCAATTAAATAGAGTAATACAAACACTATTTAAATATAAATAAATTACATCAATAACATTTTCTTTAACAAATTGTCGATGTATGTCACAGGTTTTATATAATCAAAATTGTATTTACATTCAAACACATTTACAGTTCTTTTTTCTGTAAGTGAATTAATGAATATTCTTGCATTTTTCGTTCACTTTTTTAATCTTTAATCGAACTTGAATTATTAACTTATTTATATTGAGCTAACAAAAATCTATGTTAAACTTAAACAACACAATTATAACAGATGTTAGAAAATCAAATATCAGATCTTGTCACACAAGATAATATAATAATAAAATCACAGGTAAGTCCTTATCACTAATTATATAAATTTTAAATACAACTCATAATGTTTCTTCTCTAAGAAGATATGTACAGTAGAGGCTCGATTATCCGGCCCTAAGTTATGCGGATTAGCGATTATCCGGACTACCAACCGCCAAATGACAATAAGCAAATATTATAACCCAAATTAAACTAAATATTTTATTCCATGATTAATTCTTAGATACAGAAATACTTTAGAAACAGAAAATGTCAGTATATACATAAAAAATGATCCTTTAATAAGTTCTTAATAAACACTGATTTTTGTTGCTAAGTTTAGTGAACACTATTATGTAGTAAATAATATGTACAAAAGCCGCTTTAGTTCGACGCTCAGAATGCCGAATGGCAACAATTAGTCCGGGTAATCGACTTCCTACTGATTGTTAAATATCAGGAAATAGTAATAAATATAAAAAAGAATGTCTAAATGAGAATACACTAGGCGTGCTCGCGTCACAACTCTGCGAGTACAACATTTTTCTACAGCGAGCGACAAAGCTACACTAACGTTCGTTAGTCTCTACATACAACTTCACGAGGTATACTTTTTTATGCACTGTACAAAAACGTCGCTATGAAGTCATCGGATTCAGGTCACATACACACGCGCAGCTTACTTTTCTACATAGAGTATTACAATTAAAGATAACATAACAATAAAAATATTCCATATCAGAAATGGACAAATAATTTATAATAGTGAGTCTTTGTTAATAAGTCTAAGTACAGAAATTTACACACTCACGTGTATAAAAAGCTCTATAAACTTTTCCTTCGGCGCAACAAGAAATCTTTCCTTACTTACTATTTCTTGAGAAGTAAAAGTATTAAATATGTAGCACTAAACTTTTCGGTATTTATTAAACGTTAGGTCAATTATTTCGTATTTATACTTGGTTATGTGCCTTAAATATTAAAGATCTTATTCTGCGTATTACATTAATGTTTAGGTAATTTATAATATCAATTATTACACGAGGTTTTCGATATCTCTGAACAAATTCATCTTTCTTACATCTATTTTGTTTATTGATAATAAAAAACCATATACGTTGACAGAATATTAAGACTAAGTCCGAATTTTACATTATTAAATCCACATTTTACAACTCAGTTGCATTATAAGCAAATTTATTTGCAAATATATCGCCTTATTTTAATCCTAATATATAAAAAACATTTTAAAAAATCAAAATGGGATAAAAATCTTTCAAAAACCAAAAGTTTCATAAACATTGCGTTTAATAGAAATATAAATAAAACAAAATTCGGACTTAAAAGATACATTAAAAAAATAAATCGGAAGGAATATCGAGAAGCAAAAGAAAACATAAAGGACACAAACAATAAATTTCCAAAGTGAGCTCTTGAGGTAAACTTTTGTTTAAAGACCAATATATTTAACTGACAAGTACATACATGCATAACCAGCAATTATTAAAGAGTAAAATCTTACCAAGCTACAGTATGTTGTATTTTTCTTTGAAAAATCTTCCTTAATTTACATTGTGAAACTAATACCAACAAATCAAAAGCCGCCTCCACTAGAATCTTAGTACTAACATTTAGTAAGAACACGATCATTTAAATATGTTTCTTTGTACTAAATGCTCCATAATGGTTCAAGATTCGGCATAAGAAATTTATACCGTCGTCTGTTATTTGATCAGGACCTAGAATTTATGTTAGATAATGTGTAATTGTGTAATGTGTACATAAATCACAAGTGGGTCGCCGAGCTAAATCTGGGGCAAGCACTGTTAAATTAAAAATCAAATTAGATTGAACCCTTATGTACCTCGCCATTGGCGATTCAAGTTTATGTGGACGTACAACGGAATGTGACACTCGAGCTCGACGGAGGGTATAAATTCTTTATGTCGGATCTTAGACTGTAAACATAGTTGCTGCAAGATACCAACAGCACAATCCGAATTCCGAAAGATCAATATTTAAGCAGTAACATTCTGCATTTCCCTCTATATTCTTTTCTTCGTCTTAAATAGCAGTTAACTAGTAGAAACAGTATGAAGTCTTTCACAATCGTTTTAAATTTAATTGAACCGTTGTCACACGTTTACATATGGTCCAATGGTGTAAAATTCAGTAGCCGTAAGCTATGAACATTTTACAAAAGTACATTGCTTTATTCCACTAAGCAACCAGACGAAGTATTTCACCTCGTTGCTTAGTGGAATACGGTACTGGGCCGGATCGGATTTCTATATATCACTTACCCATTACATAATGTTTCTCGTTAGAAAATTAGTAATTCCACTAATGTTTCAATTTTACGATTAGATGTTACTGCTTTTTTTAATATAATCCGCGTTTGTGTTTTATTCTACTTTCTTATTATTCAGTGTGTATAAATAAAATGGGTCGATTATTTGTGATCAAGTCAAAAAGTATTGACATATTACACAACACTTATTTTATGTTTTTAAAATCTAAGTTTGTAAAATAAAATATAATCAATATATTTTTAGGCTATCAATAGCCTTTTATTCGATTCAACTTTGTTTTACCCTTAGTCATCCACAGATTATGTAAAGCTACCGATTGTACTTTTAATTCTTTTTTTGCTTTTAATGTCTTGTCCTATATGTTTGGTCTAGGTTAGTCTTACACTAAGTCAAGTGGCCTAACTTGAAATATGTAGATGAGATAAAACACAATCAAATACTATGTAGCTTGCCTAGCAGATCTTCCCAACCGTAAAAAATATTCTAATTCAGTATTCCTGCATTTTACGTATTTATATTAGGAAGTACAGATCAAAAAGAAGTACACTATGCAGACCCGACCTCAGGTTGGGTTATGGTATATGATCAAAATATCTTTATTCTGATATCTTTATCTCTGGTATTAAGATATTTAGACAAATACTCAGACTGAGCTATGCTGATCAAAGTACAGATGAAGGTGCTTAGGCAAGTTACGCTGTTGTTTGATTTACGCTTTGTTCATTAATTATTTATAAAAACTAAAAGAAATGGTTTGCAATAGTTTCCTAGGGTCTGCGCAAGCCAGCAACGTGAGATACTTGATTTGAACATATGTATGTTTAAGTATTACTTCTAAGTTTCTTAAATTAAAATTAAATCATTTCTATGCCCGTGGTGGTTAAAGTGAAATCCAACTTTAAGATTTTATGTATAACATTTAACATTTTCTTAACATTTATAAAATAAAATACTTTTATCTTAGTAATGTTAAAAATTACTATGATTTTGAATGAAGAACATTTGAATGAAGGCAGTGGCTGACATATACTAAATATGCGTAGAATATCAAGTTTATGAGGAAAAGTAATACAATCATATTCATAATATTTACAGAATTACTAAACTTTAAGCAAAAATTTTTGAAGTGATTATTCACTTCAAAAATTTTTGCTTAAAGTTTAGTAATTCTGTATTTCGGCAAATTACAACGTAATATTAATATTGCGTTAACTGCGTTACTTGCAACCTAATTGTATTATACACAAAATACAACTGTACTTTTCTATTGATACATTTTCCGACTCGTATAATGGAAAGCATTTAAATTGTAATAAAGTACATTTTTTTAATTTTTGTTATTGCATTTCAAGCTATGGATTTCTGCTTGTTTATGAGTGCGTTAAGTAGCTTGATTCTAGCCTTGATAGCCTTGTAGCGTATGTACTCCTCCTCGTTGCCTTTTTTGTCGTCCTTCTGCAACTTTCTGCTGTTCTGCAGCTCGAAGTTCGCCTCGTAATCCTTGATACCGCGACGTAGCACCTGAAAAAAGGCACAGACACACATTAGAAGAATGACTGATACATTCCATTCTATCTGACTCGCAATCACACGATGCTATGCTGCTTTGCCAGCTCGTTACCTAAACAATTATCGTACATGACCTGTTAATAATCCTTATTGGATGAAAAATCCCAAAAAAATACAGCATACATCAATAAAAAGGTGGAGTCTGATTTTCAATCTGAATCTCGTTTAGGGCTCGACTGCTGGAAGACACTTTTATTTATTACTACTATTTATATTATTACTATTTTATCTTCAAAAGACAAGGCAATATACAATGACACTTTTTGTACTTCCGTCTACTCCGATTCGGTTCAAGTATATACCTAAAACTATATTTCTTTACAAAGGTAGGATTCGAGTTAACATAACATTCAGCCATTATACACCTAACCAAAAATATATTAATGGAATTTTCAACCCGCAATTTTCCTTGGCTCACACACGTCTATCATGCAGTATGGGTTAATATGACAACTTATCAGGTTTAACAGTACGTACACATTTGTGGAGCTTGGCTTCAGAGAGCGCACGCGTGAGGTCGTCCAGGCCGAGGCAGTGCAGGCCGGCGTTGGCCTGGTCGTCGCTGGTGGCGGACTGCGCGGAAGACGATGACGGCAGCTCCTCAGCCGCCGAGCCCGCCTCGACCAACGAGCGCGTCGGCGGCGACTGCAGTGTCTCTGTTGCCTCCTAGAATGATATTTTGCAATCAACGTCGTAAACGATATGACTTGAATTTTGTTTGACTAAACGACTCTAAATGGCGTTTGAAGTTACATGTATCGGAGACCTTTACCGACGTATCGCGCAACACCAGAGGAACTGCAGTCGCGTTGCCGGCCTTTAAGGAAGGAGTACGCTCGCTTCTTGAAGCACCCTAAGTCGTGTTGGTTTAGAAATACCGCTGGCGATAGATCATTCCACAACACCGCTGTGCGACATACAAAATTTTAGCAAAATTAAAAACTGCACTTTAGTGGAATGCCAACCATCAAGATGGTGTGGATGGTAGTTAGAGCTCTGTCGTGTTGATGTGTATTACTCGCCTCGGTTTAAAAGTAGCAGAACATATACGTCAATATCTTTTTCTGTCCTAATATGGTACCAGCCTTATACATATTCTTATTTTAAGAGCTACGAGTATATTGCTACCTGCGAGGAATCAGTGGGCTTCTCTTGCGAATCGCTGGAGCTGTCCAAGCTGCTGCTGAAGACAATTGTCTCGTGTTCGTGAATGGTCGCCAGTTCACCGTTCGCGCCAATAATCTAGAAAAATACGTACATGGAAAAAATTACAGTCGATCCTACTTAAGCAAGATATAATATATCATTTTAAATTCTACTATGACAGTTTGTCATCACACAAATATCTTTTCCTCGCGCTGAATGTAAGCTGCATATAAGCGATGGCTCGGGCTCAATACCAATCAAAATCAATGCGAATAATATAACGAACGTATTGGCTCACAATTATTATTATTTCTTACAAGTTTATCTTAATAAAGAAACACCATGGGTTTTTGATAGTTTTACGTGTATGTACATACAGCGTCGGTCCGCGTGGCGGCGAGTGCGCGCTTTACGGCGCGGTATCTCTCGTACAGGTGCCTTGCGGCGCCGCGGTCCGCGGAGTGCACTGGCGG
>JWHW01025448.1:56157-71070 GCA_000931545.1 Papilio glaucus | reverse complement strand
TAAACTAAGAGTTAATAAGTATTGTTTTTTTATTATAAAAGAGGCGACGTCATCACAAGTTGTATATTTTTATTTGTATATGTTACACAAACGTATTACGCGTATTCGTATTGTATATTTTTTGTATTTTAGTTTATTATATAAATATTATTTAAATAATTATTGTAATATACGTATAAACATCTAATTAATGAAAAAAAATGAATACTTTTTTAATGGCAAAAATATTTTATGACAATCTTTTTTTTTTCATTTTATTAAAGAGATTTTAAGCGCGCTTGAAAACTAAAAATTTCAATATCATTTAAAGCGACGATAACAAAAAAATAATACAATAAACTCACCCTTGCTTTATGATCAATTATTTCTTATTTATTTATTCTTGAATATTTACAAAATTTAATAAGTGTAGTAATAACAGAATAAAAGATGCCAAAAATATGCATATGTCCTGTGTATATTTAAATTTAACTCAATCTTTCCTAAAAGTTTTATTTGCTAAATAATGCCGAAATCTCAAATAGACAACACTAAATGTTTCTTACCGCATTTGTCGATCGACACTGTTCACAATTTTCTTCTCTGGCAGGTTTAATAAACAAGGAAGTGATGTCAGACCACGGAATGGCGTCGCAGAGGAAAATGGCGGCTGAAAGGTCCGTCCGCGCGCGCCAGACGAGAGTGACTGAAAGAAGGTTGGGCGGAGCTACTAGTATAGTGTTGTAGATGTACTTTATCGACATTGAAAACGTTAGCTGCATATATCACAGCATTGTTACATATTATTATTTATTTATATTTTAATTTACTGTATTAACGATATACACACATATTACATGAGTAAGCTTATTAAATAAAACTCTTTTTTATCTATCACAATTTTTTTTGTATTTTTTCCAATATCGTATAATTCATAGTTTATCGTTTTCAAACACTTTCGACGTTTATTTTATTTACTTTAAATTTAGTTAATGTAATAAAAAAATATCTTTTACCGCAGTTTAATATAAACTAGGAGTCATATCCATGACTCTTTAAGATTTCGTCAAAACTGTTCCAAGTTCAAATAAGCATGTTGCTGACTCATATTGCATGTTTCGCATGTTGTTCACGCGAACCTATAAGATTTTCCCCCGCCAAATATCGTCTAATGCGACTAAGGAAGTTTTCACTTCGAAAACTACATCGACAAAACAATCGATATAGTTGACACTGGAACATCACTGTCTACAGAAAAGTAAACACACAAGCGCACGCCGGCCGGCGCGACCTCTGCCGGAGGATGGGTAGATGTCGAAAGCTTCTGTATACCCTACACCAATCAATTTCACCTCAGCCGGAACCGGTTTTCATAGTAAACTAATCAAACAAAAAAACCGTCTCGTATAACTTTTAAGGCTTTGGTATAAAACAAATCTATTATCAAACCTTTGTTATGTAACTCTTTTGTTACATTCTTTCAATTGATGTGGTTAACATTGAAGAAGTTTTGAAAAGTATATTAATTCTTTGATGAAAAATAATATAATAGTAATAATATTCATAATAGTAATGACGGTATTTTGCACAATTATTAGTATCATAGACAAAATGGCACCGCCAAAGATGTTACATACCTACAGATGGAGCATCCGAGACCCAAAAGTGAAGCCACCTTAAGTCGCCAATTCGGCGACTTCGTACTATCAAGCTAAACCTATTATTTCATAGGTCTTTCATACGCTGGTAAACATTCACAGTAAAAATCGTGCTTCACTTTTGAATGTAGAGTTTGTATGAAAGGCGGTATATAGAGATATATAAATCAATGGTCATCGTATTTATTGTCGATATCTCATATACTAGGGCGGTGAACCTTGTGAAGGCCAAAACAAATAAAAAGACAAAATATCACACGCTAAACGTAATTATCTCTAAGTCGTTTCTGAAACTTCATAAGGTCACTGAGGAGGAGTTTGGTGTAAACACAAAAAGTGCCATATTTCGATAATGACTATAGGCGTCCCGTTTTTTTAACACTTTGGAATTTGATGTTGTTGGAATTCATTTAATTCATTTATTTTTTTTTCCCGAGAAGGGTTGGCGTCAGGCTAGCGGCCGACCGTAAAAACTGAAGCCAAACCTGAAGACATAAAAGAATCGATAACATTGTCTTATGTTTAGTAAGTTCTCTGTGATTATAGATGTTATGTAAAGGCAAGTAATGTTATTTATTTCAATGGCTTCTTGAGTGTAATCCACAAATGCTCTAGCTACTCACAGCTCTTTCTTCAGTTGGCATCACTTTAAAGTAAATATCATGTAAATATTACCCAATATACCGTTACATAAAACAGCCAAGTGATCTGTCTTAAATCTGACATTTTTATTGATTATTTTTTATTATTATATTATACATATAATAAAATATAACTGATCGCTGTCTGTACATGGAAGATATTTGAGAAAAACTATAATTGGGGGCCTTCATAAACGCAATAAAACCGGTGAGGTGTAAGTGCGGTTTACACTAATGTATTGTGGTAAGCTTCACTTAACATTTAGTTTTTGTTTTATCCCAATCGGTTTATAAATAAAAAAGTAATATCAATTTAAAGAACCGTGTCAAATATTGATATATAATACCATTACATAGATTACTATTAAGTAGGTAATATAATTTCGTTTAAAAAAATTGCAAGGCGGGTGAAACCGGGGGGTACAACTAGTTATTAATATAAATACGTCATTATACATTCTCGAAAAGCTATTTACTAAAATATAATCAATCAACTCAAATTATTGAGTCTTGCAATTTTGCACAGAGATTTTTGACGTGGGTGAGCACTAAAAAAGGTTTTCTAAATTCGGGTTCTAACATCTTAAAATCGCTTTAATTTTGACCAACCCGAAAGAATTCCTGATAAGAATAATCTTATCAATATTTCAGACGTACATTATTGTAATTTAAACAAGTCTCAAACGCGCCGATCTAGCCTTGTTTCTAGATTAGTAGGTATACTTATTCATTAATGTCACACTTTCCTGTGTTGCACAGTGTTATCTCTTTATATTGTTATTTTGATTAATAAATATTTAAAACAATCAAACGTAACCTCTTTTTGGTTCATCTGTAATGTTTCTTGAAGGAAGCCTTAGAATATACACAACTTCATCACAAGACTTATAAAGGTAATGTAAATATGTTTACGATCTAACCTGTAAATATGATATCAGTAATTATGGTCGGTCACATGAATAGTTGTTGGCGCAATATCCGTCTATTTTGAATATACAGTGTGTCCGGTATAAATTTATGCCTTTAGGGATAAATTTTATCGATAAATAACGCTTTCAATTGTATTGTTCTGCTACCATTATTTTTTTAACTTCGTCCAAATTAACAACCAAAGGTCAAAGTAAATATTCCTTACTTATGTACAATGTATAAATGATGGTGGACTCTTATTAATTGCCATTGGATGAGTCATCGCTGTGAAAGTCATGATTTACTTTTATTGTCTAAAATTATACTTTTCCATTAGTCGGATGGTAATGGACGGCGACCCTGACAGTCTCCATTTTGTTGTGAATAGTAGAATAATAGGTACATTTATAATTCTCGTATTTAGTGTAGTAACAACACAATTTTATGTTTGCAAGATAAAGATGTTGCGACTAAGAACTTGGTATTTTTTTACATAACGACTGTTAAATGTTCATATTTGCATATTTATTTATTACCTCAGGACAGGAAAGAAGTGTAGGTGTAAAATTTGGTAGGTAATAGTCTAGTGATAGCAAAAAAAATGTATTCGACAGAAAACAGTGTCCAAATATAGATACACAAGCTGTGTCCCGCACTTTCACTCGCCTGCGGCACACATCGCTTGCTTGTTTATACATCCTTCACGCTTAGCATTATTTTTCTTTCTGCTTGGCTCCCAAAGATTGTAGCGTGATGTAAAATCGCTTATAGCCGTCAGTAATAATTGAGCTGTCAAATGCAAAAAGGATTTTTCGAATCCAATTGGTAGTTCCTAAGATTAGCGCGTTCGTTTGAACGCGCTCACCTTAGGAACTACCTTAGGAACTACACAACTTCTTCAGCTTTATTATATTAATAATAATATAGCCAAATTACTGTCGATTCGGCTGGTGAAGAATACTTGTGAGTGGTAAAAGTATTTGACTACCTTAATTAGTCTCTTTTTCTCGAACTTCTTCAGCGTTCCTAATGTTTCAGTTTGATACGAATGTTGTGGCTTTATTTCGTAGTTACAGCATTATTTTGTGTACAGCGTGTAGTAAAAAATTGAGTAACACGATACGGCCATGGCCAGTCCCAATGTTTGTCAACAGACTGCCCATTAAATTTTCCACCACGTTTCTCCCTCTCGATGAAGGACTAAGTTCAGTCGATAGTTTTGTCTCTTTCACACTTTATTCCGATCGATGTGACCTTGGCAGTGCGTTGTGGGTACATTTCGACATAATAGATATCGTTGGAAACGCTACTCGTTCGAACGTCCTTTATGAAACTTTTATTTTGTACAATTCAGACTGATAATTTCATTTTAATTGTAGCATAAGTACTGTAATTTATCAAAATGTCTTTTTAATATTAACTGTACTATATACTTATATAAAAATATATAATTTGGGACCAGCACTGACTATTCTTAATACTTCGATTGCTTATTAATTATATATAGTATCATATTGACTAGGATTTCGATGTTCATTTTGTTTAATTTCCAGTTACGTTAAATATTTCAAGAGCTCGCTATAAAGCCAAAAAATCTCACCATCGAGGGGAGTAAGTTACATTTAAGGCATTATTTTCAGGGTCAGCATCAGCGGCATCCAACCAACTCAATCTCCTCCATCGAAAGCCATAAAGAAAGGTCCCTAGCCGCACTCATCCTGACCAAACTGCAACCTTGACCAACTACTTCCATATTGTGGGAGGCCTAGCTACGTTGTGTTTCCTCGGGATCGTGGACCCTTAGGGTGGGGGCCCTGATCGCCCTGCAAGGCGATCCCGGGAAGATGGCAACATGGCGTAGTCCTGTGCTGCCGTAGTCTGCAAAAGTACAAAGGGGTTTCCCAGAGTTGCGCAAGCTCATTGCAGGGGGCATCGGTGCGTTCCCTTGGAGATCCTGGAGCCCCCGCCTATCGCACTGAAGGATAGCCACCGAGGGGATTTTAGTGAGTAAAACCTCACATAATCCTGGCTTTCCCCCAGAAACAGGGTATCTTCTTTAAGATACCCCTATCGGCCGTCAGTTCTATAAACCCATATGGTTTAGGCACACCGTTGCTACTTAAGAATTGCTAATAATGCATTTAATGAAAATATGACAATTTAATTAAGGTAAAAATATAGGCACGATTAAACGTAACTAAATTGCCTTGAAAGTGAAAGTTCATGATAGATTTTTCGGCAAAAAAAATTAGGTTATATTGACTTTGTTAATGTCTAGAGTCTAGACAATGATATCTATTCATGATTAAATGGTGATATTGCGTGACAGTGAGTTTTTTATATTACTACCCTATCTATTTATTGGAGTGTCATTGTGCGTCGATATGAAGCAATCATTTTTAGCTGTGTTAAGTGTGTTGCAATTTTTAAATGGTCTCAGAGTCGTATCATTTGTAATTTAATACGAGTTAAGACTTGGCATTTTCACAGGACAAGCAGAAGACGGCCTTGTGATATTGTTTTCAGACTGAACTCGTTTATAGTAAATTGAAAGTATTTTACAGTTGCTTTACCACCGCGAAAACCACTTTCGTTCAGTGGTAGCTTACGGCATGAATATGGTATGATCAAGAAAGTGACATTACACAGAAAACATGGATTGTATTTTAGTATTGCCTTTCGCTTCATCATGAAGGAGGCTCATTCTCCAAGCAAATTTACGTCCGGTGTATGATCGCCAGTTGCCACATATGTGTTGGGGTAAATTTCAGTATTGGCCGTTAATCTAATATATTTAAACTTCTTGTATATATAACGACTCCAACGATTTTCATGAAATTTTGTATTTAGATTCGGTTTTTTTTTTAATTTATATATCATTCACACAGTGTTTTGTCCATAAAAATATCAGAAAAATGTATTTAAATAATTAATGTAAAAAGATGGCGCCATCTTTTGATAGGTTTTTGCATTATCTATTGTTGGAGCGTTGTCAAGGGCTAACTTACTGATATCTCATAGTTTTGTTACATGGCGCTATATTTAAAAAAACAACGCAGAGCGAAGCGCCGGTCAGAGCTAGTAATAAATAATGAGGCTTTCTAATTGTGAAGGAATTGTTCATATCAGAAGAGCTGGGGAAAAAATATAGCGAAGGCTATCTGTATCTATCTTTCCATGTATGTTCAAATTAATTTAGGCCTTTTTTGTCCTACATTATGTATAATTATATCATATATTACAACGGGAAATGATATAATGCTTTGTGTGCCAGGAGCTCGGCAACGCGTGATATAATCACGCCTACACGCCGCTATGCGCTCGATGCAGCGACCGAAATAGATCGATTCATTTTCGCAACTCTATTGAATTAACATCTACGGCCCGTACAATATCGACATACTTCATTATTATCTTATTGAAAGGTGAATCAAAACACCTGAAGCTATTGATGTCCAACTACAACTAATAACGCTCGCAGAACGGATGACTGATGGAGCTGTAAACCCCTAGAATGACGGCCACGTACAGGTCCACGCAGCGTACGTAGGCCTCCCTCAAAATGGGCCGATGATCTGGTTTACTTTGCAGGAGCCCTGGATGAGGGCGGCAGACGACCAACGGCTGAAAGACGACGACTATTAATAAAAGGCTTACAGTTTTTCTATCTAAGGAGATGGACACACGTGGCTCACCAACTGCCTGTCGTATTTAGGACCTGACCTTAGTAAAATGTGAATAGCTTATCCACAAAGAATTTAAAAGAGCGACACGACGTATCTTCAGCTCACCTCGCTTTGATCTCAAAATGCATTACAGTATATTATTTTTAACCAGATAAGAGACAGACAATTTCTTGGCCTTGGCGTTCGGTAAGTTCCCAGGAGTGCTGCCTACAAAGGACGTCTCATTTTTGCAGGCTGTTACGTTATATCTCAGCTAGAGCGGAAATTAAGCCTATCGCGCCTATTAGGTAAAATTTGATCTCTCACTGTACCTCTCTTTTATACTTATAGAGAAATAATTAGAGAGAATAAAAGTTGCATTTTATCAGAAAATTTATTACAGACGGTAAATTATTACTTCAAAGTAAAGCCGATAGTTTAACAAAGGCAAAGTTTACGCAATAGCCGCCGCGGCAGATGAGAAATTCCAAGCTATACTATACCATACCTATTGAGTCCTTTATCAGATATCCTATAAGCACTATTCAGGCTTTAGAGGAATAGGGGGGAAGCAAGGGGTGAGGAGGTTGTCGATACGTCTGCGCATGCGTACTGCCCCATCCAGTACATCCAGTAACTAAGCCAGATCATACAAATGTTTGCTGTGTGCGATCGAAAATGATCCCTAACATGTTCGCTTAAGAAATAAATTCATAATGAAGAATCCGGAATATTTATAGAACAAAGAAGTACGAAAAATAGCAACCCAAAACTGTGACAATTAAAGCCCGTAATTGGAGGATTGATTGTTTCTCCATGTAAGTTATGCATTTATATTACGGACAAAAAAAATTACAAATAAGGTTTTAAGTTGTTAAAATATCGCCGACGCCTAATCTGAATATATTAAAAGAATACATATTTAAAGAAGATGTTTATCAAAGGAAAAATTGGTTAGGTACGTTTCATACGAGTCGTAATTTAATGAAAGAAAATGTATTTATTACGCCACGGGTACTCATTATACAAAGAAAAGGAGTCAGCTATGCGATCTTGCGGGGGCAAGGTCGGATAGCTAAGAAAAACAATCGAAATGTGTGCTGGGAGACATACTAGTGAAACTTCAACGGACAAGTGTTGTCCTTTTCTTTGTTATTATATTTTTAATCTCTTGATATCTCCTAAACTATTGGTCAGAATGATATAGTTCAAAAGGCAATTAACATTAAAATGATCAATTCCCTTGATACACATTTTAAGGGACAAGGATTCATACCGAACCCGAATAATAGCGTAGTAAGTATCGAGTGCGTTTTAATTAATGTTTCCTAAGATAAAAATGGTTATTGTGAGACAACTATAGAAGATAGGTATATGTCATCGCGGACTTTTATTTAGCATATTTAATGAGCTACAATGCTTTCAATTATAATTTTAATTCCTATAGTTTAGCCTACGTAAGCAAAGAAAGCAATCCGACGTTTTAGTACGCATTATTAAGAATAACTGAACTACTTGTTAGTTTTCGATTTTAAAAAAATGGTACAACATGACAAGCACTACCTGCCGATTAAAAAAACCCATCAACATTGGTAAATCAGGAGCGGAGCTACGAAATAACAGCCATAAAAAACTCCCTCCACGCGGTCGTATCGCATTTTCTCTTTTGTTTTCTTTTTTTTTAATCCTAATACCTCCCGTCTAAAAAAAAAAACTTGCACACTTACCCTTGCAACAGCAAACTTAACAAAGTGACATGACTACAAAGATCGTAGACGATAGATGCAACACTTTTCGCGATGTCAAAATACTCGTCAAAGTTTAAGGATCCACGATTTGGTCAAGGTCACGGGAGTCCACGGGAATAGGGCGGCAAGTAACTGAGGTGATTTCTTTAATGGGCATGCCACGCAGTGGACATTTTTGGACTGATTATGATCAAAAAGTAAAATATAGGATCAGATGCTTTGTGTGATGAAAATTAATAAAGTGAAAGTCTTATTATAAGAAATACCAAGAATGCAACATTAACATCAAACATTATCATGACAATTATTGTATACCTCTTTACTTAAAGAATTTAACATGCGCTAAAGTTAAGTATAGAGAAGTTAATATATAAGTTAACATAAGTCAGGTATAGAAGGAATTACTTTGAAAGACGATACGTATTAATGGGCCTCTAGAATGTTCGACAGTGCAGAGAGGCGAGATGCAGCTAGCGATCGATCGCGGCCGGTGCACGGCGACCTATTTGCAGGTCATACGCCACCCGGGGGGCAGAGCCGACCCACCCTAACCCCCACAGCTTGCGTTCATTCAAACCTTTTTATCTATTAAGTACCAATCCATAATATTGAAATACCTTTGTTACGGCACATTGTAGAGCTGAAATTTGAAAAAGAATATTTTTAAATTATAAATATAAGTAACTTAAAAATTTATGATAGTCTATCTCATAGGAATTCCCGGTGACTCACCGATCTGTCATTTTAGTCCAAATAAGCTACTAAATTAAATTGAGATTTTCTAATTTTATCAGCTTCAATTGTATTTATAAGATATAAAAGATGCAAGTTCCTTGACCAGCGACCGATGAAAATACATAAGGGCGCTAGTCAGACCACGGTGTTACGAATGATGACTACAACAGGGATCGGTCGGAAGGCCACAGATCTATCTCTACTTCTATGCATTTTCTTAGCAAATCTCCTCGCTTTTCCTCCAAAAAGGTTAGCGGCGTATAGGTATATCTTATATTGATGGGTAGATGTGGTATTAATATCAGGTGACCTTGCTCATTTGCCACCTTCTACCACAAAATGCGATCAGAGTGATGGCTATAGATAGCATCCAACAGTGAAATTTAAATTTCTAACAGACTACTTTTTCCAGATAATTCATAAAATAACGCAATACAACATAAAACTCAACATTTAGGTTATGTTTTATTTTTCCAAACAAGGAATCATAAAAACCTTTTGAAATAGTTAGGAGCACTCGGAAATTCAATACAATCACCATTACGAATATCAATATTAATTAATTCTACGTTTATGTAGTTTTTTTTTTCTATTTAAGGACAATAATGATGACCATATTCTTTCAAGTTATTTTTTTTGCTTGAAGTTATGAAGTACTTCTAAGCTTGATATTAAGTGATCATCATAGTATACTTAGTGTATTTCTAAGTTATAGTATAGTACATAAAAAAATAAAACAATAAAAATGTAACATAAATAGCTTATTATTTAACTTAGCCTAACCGTGAATGAAACATCGTATGAACAGGGCGTAGGTTGCACTCGTATTCTGCAAGCTAGCCCGTAGGCAGGGAATTAATTAGTGGTAAAAGGCTTCGTACGTTTTATATGCGGTAAGCTTGCTCTGCTCAATTTTCAACCCTTTTCATTTGTCAGTCTAAAAGGTTCTTACGTTTGTTTTTATAATAAAATTGGTGAGATATTTTATGACAAAACGTATTCGTTGCAATAAATAGCTTTATCAACTTTTTTTTTAAATAGAAGATTAAATATTTTACATGATTTAATTTTTGGGGGGACCCATTTCTATTCTACCATCGAACTGGTATAATACCAGTTTCTATAATTTTGCAGTTGATATATCTCGCGTCAATGCAGACCCGCAACAACTGTTACACAAATGGGCCGGCTCGACCGGTGAAATACCACGACCTCACAGAATACAGGTGTGAAGTAAAAAAATTAAGTTTCATTCGATGAGTGAGGTTCCCGAGGGCTAATTCTACTTTTCTTCTCCTTCTTCTCCTCTCCTCATACATTTCTAATAAGATTCGAATGGGAAGGGGAGTAGGATTTGACCTGGGATAAATAGGAAAAGGAAATATCTTTTTTTTCTGTTTGACCCTTCGTCTGTCCATTTAAATGTAGGCAACGCAACCTGCAATTCATTGTTGCAGACGCCTATGTGTGGTGGTCGCTTAATGTCGGGGATAGACCACTTGCTCTCTTGCCAGCTTCGATTATAAAAAAACTTCGCTTATGATACGTACACCAAAAGATTGAAACAAATTACCGGCATGCGTTTTTTCGTCCGATCATGACAGGAACACCCAAGAGAATATTAAATAAAGTAATTAATAAACTAGTGCATCTTTCTTCACATCCGTACTTCAAATCAGGTAGGATCGAAGTCAAGCTCGAGTTTACTATTGGATCAGGTAGGTGGCGTTGCTATCGGATTCCAACCGACAGCAGACAAGGCAAAGTCCACCGGATCCGCTAGTAGTTCATAAAACTTGGTAATTTTTTTTAACTAGATCGATGAACGGTCAGGTTCACCTCTCAACAGGTTTGTGATCAAATAAACTAAATGCAAAACGATTTGTTGGTACATGTGTCTATGCCGGTTAGTATAAAAGGACGATATGGTTGTTTGTAGTTTATTATTATTTACTGGAGGAGGGACACAAATTTATGCAGGTTTAACATATATCGGTAAACATAGTTTCTTTTGACAACCGTAAATATGGTCTTTGAGCAAAAACCAACTAATCTATGGTCATATTGCTACACCGACCATATGCCCTTTTTGATTCCATAAAAAGCCCAGAGGGGTAGGCAGAGACCATGGATTTCCTAGCACACTTTTACATCCATACAACAACGCATACATACGGGTACTGCTTATATCATTTAAAATAGGAAGGTATAGTTTTTCCCTTTGGCTTCAAACTTGTATGTACATTTTTTTGGTCGAAATTGCAATATATATGTTCTTGATTTAACTAAAGCCTTCAGGAGTTTCATTTATTTGATCAAAGGACAATTAGTAGGTTTACCTTTATTTAGTTAAATAAAAGAAATAAAACGGATAGGTTTAATGAAAAAAAAAATGTTTTTAACACCTGGCAATTTGTTTACATTATTTATTTTATCTCGCTGGCCTGGTAAAGTATTTAAAGCGGAATACATCGATGCTACTGTCTCTAACGTGAGTGATTACTCTAATACATTTCGTGGCTACACTTTTGCTTTTCAGCTAGATTGCGATATTTTTGTACAAAAGCTTTAAGCAACTATACTGTATCTTTTTGTATATTTCTAGCAGTACCTTTGGGAATGGACTCGGAATAGGGCCAAACAATGTATGTATTTCTTTAAATCGGTACATAAAGATTTTTAGCGCATTTCGACCTGTTTTTATGCATATAAATAAAATATATATTTCTTATTTAAATTCATTAAGACAATCTGAATAATCACATTATTTTATATACTTTAAGACATTTATATCTATATTACCGACCGATTGTGATTTCGATACAAATTTCAGTTTATAATATGCCTATTTTTAATGTGAGGAAATGCCTACGCATTTCCGAACTCGGACCGACTAAAACCTTACAATGTTTCTCCCGCGCATGTTGGCGGGGCTGCGGGAACGCTTTCACTCACATCCACGGCCCAGCCAGCGCCAGCCAGTAAGGTATTGCGATGTGCCACTGTCCAAACCACAATACCAACACTCCTCTCCCTCCGCCACTCCACCTCAACTGCGGAGACGAAGGAAAGAAAGAAAATAGTTTATGGTTGCCCTAAACTCAACTACATTATAATAGCCATATTTAGTTAATAAAAATATATTTTAGCTAAATAAAGTAAAAAAATAAGATATAATTGAGACTATAGCGGCGACGAATAGGTCCCTAACTCAGCCTTTAACTTCATAAGCTGTTTTTCAGTTAGGGCCTCGCCCGTAATTTAATATAAAGGTAATTATGTGATATATAAATAAACATGCACATATATTAATAGCGGTCCCTACCCACAGACAAGTAGCTCGCTTCCAAGACGGACTCAGTCGAGTTCACCTCGAGCGGACAACTCATAATATACCTAGTGAGATTATGAATAGACGAAGATCACAATCGGTCGGTAAGATTTACATAAATTAAAAGAAATAACGGCTTAAGTACATACTATTTTCATTGTTTAGACACAATTTGATGACTTCAATATACAATGCTGAATTATTCATACTAGCTATTTAATCCGTTGTAATTTCTTTTAACTATTAAAATCTACACAGTTTAAAAGTTTATCCTTGTGTTCCATGAAATGTCCGGAGAATATACAGAACTATACGTATAATATGATTTACGACTCTAAATCTACCTTTTAATCTTATATTAAAACACATAAACATTATAGCCTTATTCAAATCATATCTTACAGTAATCACAACGAATTATTGAAAATAACTAATATAACATCGTAAGTCTGTTTTAAGTAAGTCGTGCCTGAATGTGTTTAAGGTAACACGTACCACATTCAGTACCTGGTATATACCAGCAAGGTATGGTATATACCAGCAATATACCGACAATTAGTTTAAGTGAAGTCCGAATACAGTTAAAAAAGTTTCGGAAACTGTTAAAAAATGTATTGAGGTCCAAAACAAAACAATAGGGGCTTTTGATAGCTTTCAAACGTATAGAAATGGCCATGGGCATGTATACGGAGCGCAGCCCGCCTAGTACCGACCCCTGATCATGGTTATACCATTTGTACTAATTATAAAATAAACCAGTGTCTTACTATTCTGATCATATTAGGAATTTGTGTATCCAATTTTTATCCCACTATTATTCAATATTACTACCTAATAAAGATATACAATATACCTATTATTCATTCGATTCATCAATTATTAATAATATTAGAAGTATGCCGAGTCCATTCCCACAACTATTCATAATAGTAATAAAACAAAACTAAATAAAATATAACAGACAAAATGTACTTTAATTAAATAATAACATAATTAATTTTCTTTTAAAACATTTATTGACAATCGTCATCAAATCTTTAAACATTTGAACCAGTAGAAGAAAACTACATTATTTTTTTCAAACCAAATTTTCTTGGAATCTATAAAATATACCAACATGTATTTTTCTATATGAACATATGGATAGCTAGTTTTTGTAACAAATATGGATAGCTAGTTTTCGTCCTACCTCATTTTATATATATACAGGGTTAGAAAAGTAAGCATTAATATGAACATTGATAAAGAAAACTTCCACTATTGAAGATGTTACAAAATCGTTATGAATATAGCCATATTTATATTTCTTTGATATATAACATGCAATTATTTTTTATGTTAGTTCGTTCAAATATAGGTTTTTAATTAAACTTCAAAATCAGTCTGTCAAAAATCTAATTCGTATGTTCATCAAATTGATATGAAAACGTCCAAATTTCATTTTAAAAATGCTGAATTTGATGTGCGATAGTCTGAATTTAATTTGTTAAATGATGAATTTAGGTTAAGATTTGAAGTTAAAAACCTATATCTAAGGAGCACTTTGTTTAACAGTTTTTTAATAACAGCACTACAGTCTTTCGGTACACCCATCATGTTTTATGCACACACCATTGCCTCAGAAAAAAAACATTTTGTGGGAAAAACAAAATTACTGATGTTTCAAAAATTTTCCGACGTCAATTGAGGTGTTCAAAATATACCTCTGAATATAAAATTACCCCGAAAATGAGTAAAGCAAGCATAATACAATTCCCGATCGCAAAGCAAAAACCAGAATGTTGAAATATCAGATGAAAGAGTTTGTATTTGCCCGTGTGATAGAAGGGTAATTTTTTTCGCAGGTATGTTGTTCTTTTTCGTACGCTTCATTACTGACGGTCGTGCTTGTCTTGAAGTGCCTCTGTCCTCGACTTGTCTCAGGGTACTCGGGAGTACTCGGTATCGAGTCGTAATATTGAATGAGTTTGGTAGGTATCGAACCCGTGGTCTTTTGCTCTCGATCTGTCCTATCACGACCAGTTTGTCCAGATAGTCTGGTATATATCGTATATATCGTTATCGGAATTCCAAATATCTTTAACAACGCAGAGCGAAGGTCGATCCACAACAAGTAGCTTTTTGTGGTGAAAGAAGTCCCAAAACTGAGTTTTTCAGAGTTTGCAAAATAAACGACAACGAAACAAGTAAGTTAGTAAGGGGCTATTTTTCGCAAATCAACGATTAGCGCGTATTTTGCATGGAGGT
>JWHW01025448.1:6175-36576 GCA_000931545.1 Papilio glaucus | reverse complement strand
ATACCGGAAATTGTCAACCAATATAAGTGTATTATTAGACCTGGAACTTAGTAGTCGTCGGTTTTTCAAACCAAGTCAATTTAGATTGAAGAACCAAGATTGTTCTTTTATTTAAATGGTTTATATAAAAACTTGTTTCCACAGCAACATGGAATTTATGTAAACAAAGGTTTTTACGTTAAAATTAGTAAATTCCAAAATATTTTCGAAAAACAACTATTGTAATCTTATTTCTCCATATTTCACTTCACTTTATCTCAAGATTTCCACAAAATTACAACAGTTCTGATGAAAGTATAAAAAATGTAGTGGCCGCTATGTATGGCAAATGACGTATGTTTATTTACAATAATTATATCTTGCTATGAAACAAGGTATACATACATATGTAAACAAATATTTGTATATCTTATTACCTGAATGACCCAGAAAGAGGGTAATTTTGTTGACGGGTATGTATGTATGTTCGTTCCATTGTGACTTCCTGTTACCTAACTTGACCTATTTTGAATAGATAATATGATGAAGTGATGATAATTACGAAGTCGTTTAGGTTTTTTTTTAAATTAAAAAATAATAAAAATATAATAAGTCAAACAACAAGAAGATCGTCCATACAATAATTAACTTATATGATCTTAAACTTTGCGTAACACGTTGAATGAATACTTTCACCTATCTAATGTTTTACATAACTCGACTTTCGTTTGAGAGGCAAACTATTGATTCTTATAACAAGCTATTAGTCTGACAGGAAATGTAAAATTTTATAATGTTTCCGTCTTTACACAGTTGTGTTCATGAAGTTAGAAATTACATTCAAACCAGTTACTTAGAAGTGTAGGCAGCATTTATTATATATCATGGCCTTTTAGATGGATCTTATGTCTGTACCGATTTTGAGCTTCGAATAATGATTGGGATTGATTACAATTTAGCTATATCACATTCCAGGAATAGATGTCGCTATAATTAATTTTATTTTTTGAGGAAATTTGAGTTTTCAAGGACAAAGCACCTATCTAGATAAATTTAAATATTTAAAACCGTATCTGAATACCAAATTTCATCCATATCGTTACAGCCGTTTTCTTGATCACCTACAAACTATCTCATACTTGTCAACTTTAATACATATAAAAGCCGATAAATATGAAACACATGTTATAGCAACAAGCATGTATTAAAAGGTTGGTAATTACTTTATGTGCGTGGTATTTTTTGCAGGGTTTTACCGGCATCACGCAGGAATATGAAAGACCAGATGCTCCCGAGTTGGTTATCCAAACAGTTGGCCGGACTATCGAGGAGTCCACAATGGAAGTCATTTCACTGCTCGAATCACAGGTGTGTCTCGAGGTTTTTTTTATTTAGAGGAAAAATATGTAAGTAATTAATGGTACCTTAACGTAACGTATCTATCTACATGCGATTATCAAGCCTTTTCAATCTTCCTATTTAAACCGCATCGTGTCAGAGTTAAGCTACGTTCGTGAACAAATGATTTTAATGAATCTTGTATGTACATGAAAAAATAAATACAGTTAACATTCAATGCAAAGCTTTCTCGTAAACTTATACCTTTGCATAGTTACTGTTAATCTAACCTGCTATTAAACAAAGCTTTTTGATGAAATCGTTGCCGCCGTTGACAATAATCCCATCACCGACCGAGCTCTTACTGATCGGCTTGATCCTCTGGACTAGCGAAGGTACGTTATCTCTTTGTCTTTTTTCCCTAATATACCATGGGAAATGTTCCGAAGAACGATTTGTAACAATTCCTGCCGCTGAGTTTAAGCTTCGCTCAACACGCTAGAGCTTCAAATACAATCCACGCCACCTTGATGGTTGAAATTCAACTAGCCCGCGGTTTTTGCGTAACTTCCTTTCTCGCACAACCGCATTGTGGAGAGATCCTTCGCCAGCGGTATCTCCAAACCAATACGACTTAGGGTGCATCAACAAGACAACGGACTCCTTCCTTAAAATCATAATCGATTTTCGGATTGTAATGGAATGCCACTTGTTCCAGGTTTACAGCAGATCCGCGTATGCGCCATCGGTAATGTTTATCTTGTCGCGCACGTTGGCGTTGTGTTTTTGTGCACGAACTCGTTGCATTCTGCACCTATTCGCTTGTATTAAATTTTCAGTCGCTCTCAAACGTAATTCATAAATCATGCATTATCGATGGCACATCGATTACCAGTGTGGTTTGCACGTGAACGAGCTCACCAATTGCTCGGTCTGTCTTCGACGACCTATGTCAGTTCGGTCTCTTCTCGACATTATAATGTTGGTCTGTGGAGACTAAGGGACCCCCTATCCGTGATCTCCACAGTCGAGGTTTAGTATTGGTATTGCGGTACGCCACCCTTTCCTCCGCGACTTCGCGGTGTCGTACCGCGGTTGCGATAGTGGTGGAGCCGCGAGGGGCAAGGTGAGACGGTGGTGTGCTATTGTAGCAGTTTCGTGATTGGCGGCGGCACCTAAGACCAGATCCGCCGCTGGGGGCTGAGAAGGCCATTTGCTTTTCTGGTCCCCATGGCCCTCAGGTGACGAGTTCTGTGGAATCAATCACCAATGACAAAAGGCAGTGTAGGAGGGCGCGCTTGGTATTCTGACTCGCCGTTTTGGAGGAGAATTGAAATAGGAGGTACTCGTCCTGCCCAGAGACGGAGTTGCCTCAGCAGCTGGCCCAGGCGGTGCCGCAGATGTGTACGATAGCATTCCGCGCCGCCGATATGTGCGGAAGGAACATTGTGAGGTTTTAGTTGGTGCAAATCTAAAATAATCTGCACTTGCCTCCGCTATGACGAATATTCTCACATTAAAAAAAGCGATTTCTTGAAGAGGAGATATGTGACAAAACGAGAGTACAGAACTCAAACAGAGGTATAAACCACGTTTGCCTTTATCTAATTTACCCAAGAAATTTAAGTCGCTAAAAATGTCAGGCCAGGCAACTGTTGGAAATGCAAAATAAAAACCGATAATTTTAATTAGTAGAATGTAAAATGCTAAAAACATTTTAAAAAACCAAGCTCATCAATTATTCAATGAGATAGATATACGATAAAACAACTGGAAACTTATCGTTTTTTTCCCTCATCGAACTTGTCTGCATTTACAGAATGTATGAATATAAAAATTGAATTTGTTTATTAATTTTATTAACATTTATTCAGGGTATCATACCCCGTCACGAGGCGAGGAATCAAGAAGTCGAAGAGCTATTCATCTACGGCAACCGGCTCACTAGCGCCATCGAGGAGGCCGCCACGCTGCCGCAAATACAGCTCACGGACCTCGACCTGCAGTGGGTGCAAGTAAGGCAAAATATATTTTAATATTGACTACCTACGCAAAAAACGTAATAGGATAACCATTAACTTGTTTCTTTCACCTGGAAACATCAATTCGGTATCAGTAACTTTCAAAGAAGTATTATGAAATCTGATTGGGACGTTTGTTTATACAGCGAAAATACCACGACCTCACAAAAGACCGAAGGACTAATATCCAACCTTTTCCATTCCTTCCTCATCTCTTTTTCTCTAGACTAAGAGAAGAAGAACTACAGATGAAGGGACGCATCCGTGACTCATCTGTAAATTGCGGATGTCAGGGACGCTGACTTAATATTGCTTGCGCTAGCATCCTTCTTGCATAAAAATTCTACCACAGTCCCGGCCGCGTCCCGTAATTTTATATTTTAAACCTCGTTTTTATATTTTACACATATTTTTGTTTCATTACAGGTTCTTTCTGAAGGTTGGGCATATCCGCTCAAAGGATTTATGCGAGAAACTGAATACTTGCAAGTAAGTTTCAAAATTATCCAACATGCTAGGCACATCAATTTGTTTAAAGTCCGAATAGATTACAACCGCGCCACAATAACAATCACCATGTATGTAATGTACATTCGAGTCAACTAATAATGTTTCCAAATTATTTAGCGTCATTTTATCATCGTGAGTAATAATCAACTCTAAAAATTAGAAAAACGATTGATTGGCCATTTCATCGTCTACTATTTTTTCTAGTGACACTTCGTGAAGTATAAACACGGCATTGCATAACTTGAAATTTGTACAAAAGCATCAGTGATTAGCTTTGTGGGATGATATATATTGTGCATAACAGACGACCCGCATCTCATCATTAGTGCTTATAACACCACATAGCATCCAAGGGCAGTGACGAACGCCTTACTAGATTTTTACAAAGTTTTACGGTGGAATTATATACGATTTATATAATTTCAGGCTCTACACTCTAACTGCTTAACACTACCAGACGGCTCCTTAGTGAATCAATCTGTGCCAGTAGTGTTGCCAGTGGCGACCAATCTCAAGGAGCAGTTAGCTGGCGCTGCGGCGATATCGCTGGTGCACGGCGGCCGCAGTGTTGCCATACTCCGCAACCCGGAGTTTTACCCGCACAGGAAGCAGGAGCGCTGCTGCAGGCAGTATGGGATATATCATACCGGACATCCTTATATAAAGGTGAATTCCGATAAAAATGTATTATATTTGTAACTTTGTTGTGGTCAGAAGTCAATTACCAGTGATCTCTTGTAACCTTGACCACATGAGAATGGTTCATTTTAAGGTAGAGCAATCCTTGCTAGGTCTTTCAGTATGCAGCCCTTCTTTTAATACATTTAGCCCCATCGCCCTACGTTCTACAAGCAATATGTTTTGCCGGTTGTTATTTAAGTTTAACAATTCTTTGGGCAATGCTACTTTGGTTCTAGAAGTTTTGACTCGTACTCGGGTTAATAAATGGTGATAAGTTTTCTGTAACATTTTTAACATCAATTCCTTTCCATGACAATGTTATCTAAAAATTAAGTTTTATCTAATGTCAATCATAATTTTACAGTGTTAAATATTTTATATTATTTTCTTTTAACAATATCGACATCTTTTGTCGAAACTTTATACTTGGTAACCTAACAAATAGGATTAGAAAAAAATCAAGTGTAAGTTTACACGCGGTAGAAGTGAAACTTTGTATTCTGATTAAATTGCAAGAGAATGAGATGAATACACTATGGAGCTAGTAAACAGAAAGAGAGAGATAGAGAGAGCAATTGATCAAAAAAAATTATGAAAGAGATCTAACGACAGAAGAATTAAATGGAGCACGTTAAAGTAACATTTTAGTAGATTTAGAAATTGTTCGATTGGATATAACATATAAATTTTAGTAACATTTTAATAAAGATACAAATTGTTCGATTTATTATAAAAACAAATGTTACTCTTTTTAGTTTTATAAAACCTTAAACTATTTCGTTTCATAAATTCCAATTCACACCTACTCCAAAGAACTTATAGATAAGTACAAAAATTATAGATGATCGACGAATCTGGTGATTGGTTGGTGGGCGGTAACTTAGAAGTGTTCGAGCGTATCCGCTGGCACGACGGACTCGACTCGTACCGCCTCACGCCCAACGAGCTGCGCCACAAGTTCCGACAGCTCAATGCAGATGCTGTCTTCGCATTCCAGGTTAGATAAAAAGAAAACGAATTTATTTTTGTCCTTACACATTATAGCCAAGAACATATAATGTAAATATTTCTAAAGTGCTATACTGTGAATGGTTTTTATTTATTGTATTCGAAAATATAAATACTAAAAATAGCTCGAAAAATACCGGGATTTGCCTACAGTATATTAATTGCGTGACGTATTGATATTATAATAAAATAAATAAACAAATATACGCTGACGCCCGTAACCCAGAGGGTTAGGCTGAGATTATGGATTTCCATTTGGCGCGAACCTGTCAGACCTCTCTCGCTTCATCTACATCCATACATCTACGCGTACAAACTCCTATGTCGCCCTTCTTTAGTATGTCACTAATCTGACCGATATAAATTCTCCTTGTACGTCCCAATGATATTATAATACAAAAAGTAATATAATATCACTGCGTCACGCCATTAACCATAAGTAAAGTTTCGAAAGCGTCTTCTATATACTATACATACGCTATCCTTTTCACACCGTTTGATATGATTGAATGTTGCTGTCACTGGAACACTTTTGACCAGTGATTTTGTATGAGTGTAAATATGGCGTGACGAAAACGTTAGCTCCCTCCCCTGTGACCAAGCTTGATATTTTGAAGACCCCGCTGAACGGTGCGTACGTTTTGTTCGTAGTACTTAGCGTACGTTCCCTGACTCGCGAGATGTAAGATGTTGTAGCGTATTGCTACCTTTGACGGGCAGAGAAAATATACCCTATCCATTCCCTCCTCCGTCAAATCCTCTTCCATTTCTTATCTTCATATTCTTATAAGAAAAGGGTGGGAAAGAAAAGGGGAGAGAAAAGTGGAAAGAAAAAGGTGGGTTTGGGACCTAAAGTAGTATGTAACGCCTCCGGCACCTCACTCATCCAACGAAACGCAGACTTAATGCCTGTCTACTGTGAGGCTGTGGTATTTCACTCGTCGAGCCGGGCCATTCGTGCAAAACATGTCGTTGTCGTAGGCTCTATGCAAATTATTCACCGTAATGACAATATGTAAATATTCCACTAGCTTCGTAACCCGATCCACAACGGCCACGCGCTGCTCATGCAGGACACACACCGCCAGCTTCTCGAGAGAGGGTTCAAGAAACCTGTGCTGCTGCTGCATCCACTTGGTAAATATATTTCCTTCTAAATAGTTCCTTAATTATGCTTTAATTGTCCAAACCTCGGTTTTGTATTTATAAAAAGCAAAATGAATACACCCAACACTAATCCCGAAAGGAAACGTACTATTCCTAAGAAAATTAAAAAAGAAATTTCGTACACAACAACTTTAAATCTATCAAAAGACGTTACAAAGTAAAAAAAATCACAATTTTAAATTCCCGCGTCCTAATTTTAAAACATGCCCAGCTGTGTTATGGTTTACCAGGCCCTCGCCCAGCGAACTAACTATATTATATATCTATGTTATCTATCTATATTCCATCTATATATACGTATATATAAAAGGCTATGATTTTATGTATGTTCACTATATACTCATAAACGGCTAGACCGATTTCAATGAGCAGCAAACGTCAGATTGACCTAGTGGGTACTACACTTCACAGGATGAAGTTTGTTAGCGATCGGATCAACATAATTTGTACCCGTGCGAAGCCGTATTACTAGTTACCTATATCATTAAATGTCTCTTAGATATCTTAACTATATCATTAGACAAGTCAATAAGTAATGTAACTGTACAATGTAAACATCAACAGGTGGTTGGACCAAGGATGACGACGTGCCGCTGGAGGTGCGCATCAGCCAGCACAAGGCCGTGCTGAGCGAGGGCGTGCTCGACCCGGACGCCACCGTGCTCGCGATATTCCCCTCACCCATGATGTACGCTGGGCCCACAGAGGTACAGACTTATTGTTTTTGTGGCTTAAATTATATTATGTCATAGCAGTTAATAATAATAAATAAATATACACACATTACCCAGGGAAGTAATAGAGATTATGGATTTCCATTTGATATAAAATCGAATAGATTTTGGCTAGAAAAAAGAATAGTGCAAAACAAAAGTAGCTTAGGCACATCTCGTTAGATAGACAATTGAAATGTAACGGAATCTTAGCGTGTTGTGTAGAAATTCTCCGTGTGAAGATATTCCATATGAATATAGTTTAGGAGCTCTATATCTATGGACGAAGCGAAGAAATATGACAATGGATCGTTACCCTGTGACAAAATCACGACCGCGTTTCGTTCGGGCTGGCAGAGACGGCGTTACAGTCATTAATACATTTTGTGTAATTTTTAGGTTCAATGGCACGCGAAGTGCCGCATGAACGCGGGCGCCAACCACTACATAGTTGGACGCGACCCCGCCGGGCTGCCGCACCCCGCCGGCGCTGGCGACCTGTACGACCCGCGACACGGCGCCATGGTGCTCAAGATGGCACCCGGCCTTAACGACCTAGAGGTTAGTGTTTTGATGGAGTGAATAGACTTTTGCTAAACTAGCGCTCATTTATTCATTATATGTAAAAAAACGGGCACATTCCATTATTGTGTCCTCATTGTATGTGTTTATTGTATGTATATGCGTGTTATTAAATCGATTTCGACTCCGTACAAAGTTATCTGACGCCGCAATCAACAGATGGCGTGATTTTCCACCACTCATCAGCATAAATGTATATGATTTATTACAGATCATTCCATTCCGTGTGGCGGCGTATGACACATCGGTGGGCAAGATGGCTTTCTTCGATCCTACAAGGAAAGAGGACTTCGACTTTATATCGGGAACAAGAATGCGAGGTAAGCAGAACTTTCTCTTTAACTGTACTACCAATTTTTATTTTTCTGGGTACATTATTATCGACTAAGGAGCGACTTAGAGAAGAATAGCTCTGTGTCGAGTTCTAGTTATCAACGAACATGTAAGTATATGTCGGCTGCTCCCTAGTATATTCTATAATAAATTTACTTTTAAAACTCCTTCGTCGCAATTCTTTCTTTTCAGGGTCACGGATGTGTTGCAAGGTTTTTATAGTTAGAGAGGGAGTGGATAGAGAAAAAGAGGGAAGGAGAATGAGGCATAGGCCCTTATGTCGCAGTCGTGAAGTTAACGACTGTATTCTGTGAGGTCGTGAAACTTTCCCGCGTTTTTTATAGAATGTGGCGAGCAAGAGGTCCACCTGATATTAAGTGACCGCTACCCACAGGCATCTGCAATAAGCAAATCAGTTGCAGATGCGTTACCCGCCTTTAATGGACAGAGGAAGAGGGACAAACGGTAAAAAAATATTTCCTTTCATATCCATCCCCTCTCCCGTCAAATGCTCTTCCCCTTCCCATTTTTTCCTCATTAAAAAAGGTGGGAAGGGGAAGGCGACCAGAATTAGACACATCCGGCACATTTCTCATCAGACGAATTGCAAAATATTACTACTACTTCAGGCGCGTCTTCTGTGAGGTGTTTTACCGGTGGAGCCCGCCTCAATCGTCGAACAGATGTTCTTTGTTAAATTGTGGAAGAACTGCTGCTGATGATGGGTATTTGTTAATTACAATAGAATTTGAGCGTTTTCTTTCACAGACAAACAAAAACTCGTAATAATATAGTAAACTTGTTCTCAGGATTGGCCAAAGCCGGTAAGGAACCTCCTAAAGGATTTATGGCGCCGTCGGCGTGGAAAGTACTTTCCGAGTATTATCAATCCCTCAAATCGAAAATGGACACAAATTAAACAGTAAAATATTTTAATTATTTCCTATTGGAGTATACAAAGTACTGTAGTATTTTAGTATTATTACAATTTTGATTTTTTGGACCTCAATCATTTTAGACATGACTCACACAGTTGAATATAGTTCAATAAATAAATTTCATAAAATAATTTTTGAAATAAAAATTAAAGATATTATTCATATAATATTTTCTTTTACACAGTATTTGAATGTCTGAAATTTTTGAATAGCTATGTTTGCAATGACCTACTTAAATACGTATTTCTTATCGTCATATCATTCGTTATTTAAACGTTATAATAATATGTAATAGTTAGTATTATATAAATGAAATATATATTATTTGATAAGTTCACAGCGAAATATATCAAAATAAGTATATTAACCTACAGAAGCTAATGCTAATTTAGGTGATTTTCCACTGACCCAATTTCAATTCAATTACTTGCCAAAAATATTTGAAGTTATTCTTGACCAAGAAATATTATATAATCTGTTATTATAAATTTCGTTTAGAATTGAAAAGGGTGCAATAAAATGTTATTTTACATAAAGTTTTACATTCCCCGTTTTATTAATTGACATTGTGTATATATGTGTGTAAATTACACATTCCGTTGTTTTTTTTTTTAAATATTATTTACACTGTGACATTTATAATTGTATTATCTGTGTTAGTATTATTGCTCGGGTGTTAATGTATTTATAGGTTTAATAAAGAAATCGTTACATTTTAAAGATTATGATGGTGCTTATAAAGCTAATGGTTTTTATTTAATAATGAAATAAATGATATGAAGTTGATTTTTTTTTATTCTTTGCCCCTATTAAAATTATATATATACAACAACTAGGAAGTATGGGACTCAAGCGAAGACATCTTATTTGTATTTATGACATCTACTCCTTCCGTACATGATATTTACGGAAAGAGACGCAACTGCCTGAACTTGCGTCTCTCTTCCCTTCATGCGCGGATCCTGTAAATTATTTCGCGACATTATCTTCTTTATCGACACACTGTGTACACTGCGCTCACGCCCGTAACCCAGAGGGTCAGGGTAGGGGGAGAGCAGAGATCATGGAGTTCCATTTGGCGCGATCCTGGCACACCTCTCGTTTCTTCTACATTCATAAATCTACGCATGCATGCTCGTGACTTATGGGTGCTCCTTATATCACCCTTTTTGGTCAATGTAAGTTCTCCTAGGGCGTTCCCTACCAACAATGCCATTCACTTTTGCAAAATAAATTTGTTTCGTTATTCTCTCTTCATTCATCTTTTCAACATGCCCATATATAAACCGATAACAAATTATGAATTGAACGAATCATTGACAATTCCACGTAACATGTCAAACGCAGAAAATCTATTTTGTTTACTATAGTATCTATTTACCTACCATGTCTAATTTAAAATATCTTCCATTCTAAATTAAATTTCAACACGCACTTCACAGTTTGATTGCGACAGTTTATAAACTCTCGAGATTTCACACAACGCGTCAAATTGTGAATGATTCAGTCAGTTCACAAATTGGTATCAGTTTATATACATAATTTATTTTATTATAGAAAAAATTGCTGCTCGCGAACGTGCTCGATAAATTTGGCTGAATTTTTTGAATGATGTACGGTTTGTATTTGTCATAATAACTCTATCCCAACAATGTCGTATACATTGAAACTTGTTTGGGTGACATGAGCGCTAACAAATAGTACATCAACAAAAACATTGATAAATTACAAGCTAACTCGTTTAAAACAAAATAGTTGACCTTGGCTTTTAAATCAGTAGAATCACGTATATAATATGTATAGTTGTATTGAATATGTATAGTTGTATTGTATGCGTATTGTTAAGAATTTTGTATTTAAATAAAATAACAATTTTTATTTTTAACGAACACCGTCTGCAGAAATAAAATCATGATTAAATTAAGGTTGACACCTTAGTCAGATTTAGGATCAATACCAATTGCCGACGCTACTTGTTTCGCGTCGCTTCTTGCCTTCGGCTATGAGCTCGGGTATGTCAAGTTCCACAGCATTAATTCTCCGAGGTTCCCAGAAATGTCTCCTTGAAGCTACGATCCCCTTCCATCTCCAACAGGTGGCACATCCAGCAGAGTCTGGGCTTCGGCTTTTCCAATGATGTTAGCCTACTAAGTGCAATTTAAAACAGTCTCATTCTAACCTCCAAAGTCGATCCGAAAACGCAGAACTAAACTAAAACACACAGATGTTCTATAAGTGTCCATTTTTGCCAAAGCAAACAGCGTATAAATACAATAAAATCAAATTGAATAAAAAAAACTACGTTTAAAAAACCGACTTCAAAAACTAAAAAGTACAAAATAACTCAATAAAGATTTAATTGAATACACCTCTCATACAAACCTTTAATATTCGTAAAATAGTATTATTTGTATGTTCTACCTATTAAAAGGTTTGAAGTCGGTGTCATCGCGGACTTTTATTTAGCTTATTTAAAGGGCTACAAATATTTCATACACCATTTACTGTAGGTCCTATAGTTTTGCCTACGTAAGCCAAGAAAGTAAAACTCAGCGTTGTCATATTATGCATTATTAAGAATAACTCAAAAACTGCGGGTCGGATCTTGAATAAAAAAAAATGAGACCAAATGGCGAGCACTAGCTGTCGAACAAAAAAATAATCATCCAAATCGGATCATAAATCACGGAGTAATAAATGTACATGCATAAAAAAAACCACCTCCTTCTTTTGAAGTTGGTTATAAAAAATCAATTCCAAAATCTTATTTCATTAATTGTTATTGTTATAAATTTAAACTTTATACTATTTCAAGAAGTGTGCACAGACCTTGCCGAATATCACCTATGTCGTGAACCCCTCTGGCATCAAAATGATAGATAAAACAGATAACGTGTTTTTGCCTTTTATCAATACGTAATTATTAAAACTGAATAAATTTAAAATTAGCTTTTGCATTTGAGTCGTTATTTCTATTGAGATAAGATACTCGTATCTATACAATTTTTAGGCCGTTGCCGTCGTCATTGTTTGTAATGGGACAGTTTTAAGCGGGCTACCGATGAGAGCGGTCGTTAAGCATGGCTGGTAGAGTTTTTTGTGGCAGCATCTTACGTCGTTGTGTCAGTGCTGGTGCAAATAATAGACGATGCATGTCCCACTATCCCATAGACGAGCACATATTCGGACTGTCGAGTGAACAGCAACAGGTATAAGATCATTTGTGAATTAAATATGTCGAAACAAGTTTGCCTTATGTATTCATGATACACGATAGTCCACATATTTTGTTATAACGTTTTAATCGGTCATAATATGGAACTAAGTTACTATATCAAATATTTTGTTGGTTGTATGTGTATCAAGTATGGACATATATAAGATACATATATTAATGTATGTAAATTTGATGTACGTATTAGCTTTGTTTTATTTCATCCAAGTTTATTCATATCTTGATTGATACACAATTATTTTAAAAAAAAACCTACGTAGTAAGTTGTCACATATTTAAAGTCACTACACAGTGCAATCGGGGTAGGCAGAGCTCACCGCCTATTTTCAAGAATTACATATGTTACTTATTTGAATCCCATTGTAATCTACAATCCTAATCGAACTTATAGTATTTGCACACATCTTAATACCTAAGGACCGGTCCACAGCACACACACAAGCAAGCCCTATAGTGCAACATTACTATAGTTTCTCATTTTTTCTACAGCTTCGCACATTGATTTTTGATTTTGCACAAAAAGAACTGGCGCCAAAAGCGGCGGAGATCGATAGAACGAACAATTTTAAGGAACTGAGGGAGTTTTGGAAGAAGCTTGGTAATCTTGGTGTTTTAGGTGGGTTTAACTTTCTCTGTTAATAAGTAACGAAAGTGAATTTTGAATTCCAAAAAACAAAAGAAGAAAAAAGAAAGATATTTTTGTTGCAAATGCAATAACTTGGCTAGAATAAAAATAAATAAATAAATTCCCTGATTTTGTTATTATTATCATACTTATTGTAATGTATTCTTCCTTCTTATTGGAATAGTGTCTAATCATAAACATAGCTCAGTATGTCTTTTGTTGTCAAAATCACCGCAGCATCGTCTGTGAAAAACAGTTAATAGTCACGACAGGCGGTTGATCGTCTTTTCGTAACCCACCATAGATAATTACTTCCATTGACATAATTTAACATTTCAATACTATTACTGAACTAGAATTTTCGAAACGAAATGGGTCGGGTACTAAACTGACCGTACATCATACACTTAATATATAATGGACCGCTGGTAAGTTTTCTCCTTTTTGTGAACAAAAGAAATCTATTCTTTATACTTATCATTTCAGGGATAACAGCAAATCCAGAATATGGCGGCACTGGCGGGAAATATTCAGACCATTGCGTTATAATGGAAGAATTGTCACGGTAATTGTATATTATATTTTTAACATATATTTTCTTATAGCATGATTTATCGGAATGTACCAAATTATTTATATTTTAACAGCGCCAACCGACCTTACCGAGCTATACCTGACTTAATTCATGTCTTCTTCATATTGAACATTTGTTCTTTCACTCTGGCGATAGGAACTGAATGGCGTTAAGCGACCTATTTAAAGTCAAATTCTAAGTCAAAAATTACACGTTTGACGACATGAGACTAAATATATACGTTAAAGTTTAATTTAGAAAGAAAGATAAATAATTATAGGTTAGGTTTGTTAGGTTAGGTATGATTTTAAAAATGTAATGTCTTATAAATATGTCTATCAAAGAAAAAATAGGTTTGTTGCGTTTGACAGATTTCTTGATTTATTATTTTAAAGCGTTGTTTTAGATTTAAGTGAGAAGCACTGAGAAGACATGAAAATCCCTTTTCATCGCAATACTAAAGCGACATTTCTACTCGATTTTTTTTACGTCTCGTTGGGGGTAATTTCACATTATAAATTTCCCTTGAAGCATTTTCAGCTTTCATGACGAATTGAAGAAAAAACGAGGGAATAAGAAAGGGAAAGGCAACAGCTTTATTTTAGCAAATTAATTTAACGTAAAGACGTATGACAACACAATGACGTAAGAATTTAAATTGATAACATATTACACCAAAATAACATATAAAAAAGTAAATGATGAATGATATTTTTACTCAGTAACAAATTCTTTATTTATTACTATTTTATATCACAATAAAGTGATATATAAGTAATCACATACGTATTCATTGTCTACATCCAAAAACTTCCGCAATTCTGAATCGTCTGGGTTAGCTTGTTTGCGCTGCGGCGGTTGGTCGTTTTCGTTTTTTGTTACAAATGTTGCGTTCTTTCGCAGCGCGGTGAAAAACGCAAGAATGTACGTGGCCTTACACAGCTACAAGACCCTTCAAACCGGTCTTAAACTCGTATTTTTAGGCAATAATGAATGACGGCCGACGGCGTTACTGGCTCACGGGTGGTTCTCATAACGGCGTACTGCGTGCGACTAGCCATCGGTAAACATTATAATTGGGTTAAACGAAATCGCCTTTCTTCGTAATACCTTATACTTTATAAGTTAAAGAGAACAATTTATGCATATTTTTACTGAACTTTTAATGAGTGTAATCGGAAACAATTTTCCGGTGAGGGAGATTGCCATTTTGTCACCATTCAAGAGATTTAAGCATCGATAGGTTTTAGCAATCCGCAAACGAATAGGCAAATCAAAAATATAGCTTAGCCTATTTGCTGATAGAACAGCTTTCTACTGTTAGAAAGAATAATTAAAATAGGTTTAGTAGTTTTGAGTTAATCCCGAACAATGAAACAATCACATCTTAGCGACTCGTCTCGATTTCACACGAGCGCTCTTTGTAAAGGGGAAATTATCAAAATCGCTTCAGTGGTTGCACTGTTTACATCATAAATGAACAAACTTTTCCTCGTTACCACTATTTTAGAATAGTATTCTGCTTACCTCTAATTTTCTTTAATAGTAAAACTTGGTTATTTAGTACATTTGGGCACTCGTATATATATCGTCTTAACCTAAACATTTAAAATGCTAATGTAAGACCATATTACTTGGATTATTATTATACTTAATATATCATAATGTGTTTTTTATTTCTCATTTAGGGCTTCGGGAGCCATTGCGCTATCGTACGGCGCCCATTCAAACCTGTGCATCAATCAAATCAACCGAAACGGAACACACGAGCAGAAAGCTAAATACTTACCTAAAGTAAGTAAAAAATATTACCACCTTTAGTGTGTTTTCAGCACAAATTATCATAAATCCAGGCCTTAAGAACGTCTCCACGCTGACTCGGCATTAAAAATAAGTAGAGGGAATCAATTATACTAGTTATAGGCACGTTTCTTGGCTCAATAAGATGCAGAAATATAAATGGGTTATTGAACATCAGCAATACCCTCAAAAACATCAGCAAAATCCTAGAAATGAAATAGGTAACGACACCCATAACCTAAGAGATTTAGGCAAAATCAAGGATTTCCATTCGGCGTCCTGGAAAACTTCCTCCTCTGAGCTTGCATGCATACGCATGCTGAGTTTTATGAGGTATCAATTTTTCTTGAAGGCATTTATTGTATTTTCAGCTATGTTCGGGTGAGCACATGGGAGCGCTGGCGATGTCGGAGCCCGGGGCGGGAAGCGACGTGGTGTCTATGAAGCTACGAGCTGAGAAAAAGGGGGATTATTATGTACTCAATGGTAACAAGTTCTGGATAACGAACGGCCCCGATGCTGATGTTTTAGTTGTAAGTTCTTTATTTCTTCCTCTGGTAGCATTAAGGCATGTACAAAATATTATTACCAAACTTCCAACAGTGGTAGAGCCCGCAACAACAACATCTGTTGCACGAATGGGCCGGCTCGACCGGTGAGATACCGCGATCTCACAGAAAACAGGCGTGAAGTAGAAGTACCCTGCGTTTCGTCTGATGAGTGAGTACGTTTAACCTTCCGTTTTTAAATTACATTTAACTAGCTGATTCGGTTAACTTCGTTTCGCCTTAGAATTAATTTATATCGTGTTACCTTAGCTAGCTGTATTCATTTTGCATTAATTGCTGAATGGGTTATACCCGGATCGATTTCTTTATTGATAGCACATCGAGCTTGTGCACAGTGGGCGACAGCAAGGTGCACGACTTGGGTGGTCGCATCAAGCGAACAGTCCCGACATCGATGTGAGCTCCGGGCTTGATTTTATTTTCACACGCATTATTATTTATTTATATTAACTCCTAAGATATTTTTTTTTAGTTTCGTAAGACATTTTTAGTAAACTAACTAGATAACTGCTTAAGTCACGTGTAGTTTTGTACGTACCGACTAGTCTGGAGCCCGTCGGGGGCCCTTCTTCAGGGTAAGTGGGACTGCGATTAGTTCGCGGTCGCGGCTCGTCTCGCACTCGAAACTAGTCGGTTCTACACGTGATTATAGCCGTTCTTTAATTAGTTTAACTCCTAAGATAATCATTTAAATTATAAGGTGTAAAAGGATTATGCATGTGAGTGAAATTTTTAAGGCAAGTAACATATTTATGTTGATGAGGATCAATACAATATTGTACAATGACCATCGTTTTAGAAGTTAGAAGGGGTACAGTAAGCTTATCTTAAAAGATAGAGATATGTCCTCGCGATTTTTTGTAGACTTTTAAATATATACAACTCCGTAGTACATTATTTTGATCTATGTCGTAAGTTTTAGCCAGTGTTTGCAATGTAAACGCACAAAAATAATATTTTTACATAATACACAATACATGCAGTATTATACATATTAACCTTCCTCTTGAATTACTCTGTCTATTAATGAAAACCACAATAAAATCCGTTGCGTTTGAAAGATGAAAGGGAACAGACAGCGGAAGCGACTTTGTTTCATACTACGAAAAGATAATTGTCGGTCATAGATCTCTTCTGGTACTTGTACTCAGTTTGGTCCAGCCTCTTCAATGGCTTCCTTTTATTATATTAGGTCATCAGGCCAAATGTACTTAATTTAAAAAGTCAATATTAAAGAAATTGTACTGAAAGTCCGTCATATGACGTGGTCTTGATAATTCCAATCGGCTGGTGCTGTGAGATATTACGAAAATTGTTGCATATTTAGTTTTTTCACATATTTTAATTACATCTACCAAGCTTGTCGTGTCTTAGCAATATTCCGAGGTAGCTGTTTACGTAAAGAACTCAGTGATTGATCTTTCAAATAAGGCCAACACTAACTTCAGTTTTCACTTGTATCTTAGCGTCGCTCGCTAATAATCTACATGCATATTTAGAGGTGTAGAAAATAAACTATACTCAAAAACTTTTAATTCTTTACCTGTCCATTGACCCCTGGTGACCTTTGTGACAACTGGTTCCTAGTTTCGCCCCAAAGTATATGCCAAAGAGCTAATTTAATTGAAAATAATGTTATCTAAGACTACAAAACAAATGGTTTCTGCCTGATTAACTATATATCTCTTTAATTTTATTGATAAGTATATAATGAAATAGAAATTATTTATTAATTTTTTATGTGTAATCTAGGTGTTTCCCGCGGCTTTACATGCATTCGTTTCTTATGTCCACGTTAACAAAATTTGCAACTCGATTGCCGCGAAATGGAAACTGTACTAATTATAAGTAAAAAGTTGTTATTGTAAAACATAGTGACATAGCAACCTTACCATGGCAACATACCTACAACTACTGCCTTCTCACTCGCTCACTTTTATATGTAAATTTGGAAATTTTTGCTTCATCATACGATTTTCAAACATTTTCTTTCATACAAACCTTGCCTTGACAACAAACACAACAATGAAATAATTAGCCAAATAGATGCAGCTATTCCGAAGTTATGCGCGAATATACATTCGTTAAATTATTATTTCTATATGTAAGATATAAGAAGATAAGAGAAGAACAACAGATTAACTGATAACCAATAATTATTTGAACTAACGTAACAAGTAACATCGTCGGCGTTGTAATGTTGACCAAAAATAATTTGAGCCCTTGAACAAATGTTTTAAAATTGGATGATCTATGTTAACAATATATATGCATGCAATGTGTGCCAAATATTATTGGTGCGTGAATTTAAAGTTGCGACTGATGTAACTTTCTTTACGGGTTTGGCTATGCAAAACCGACATGCTGACTTTATCGTGGGTTTACACTGCCGAAAAAAATGCCGCAAAAAGATAGAGAGAAAGCCTGTATCGCGACACGATTTCACGCCAGTGTTAGGCTAGGTTAGGTAAGGTCTATGTTCAAACTAACTCGCAAGGAGCGACCGAAGGGAGCTCACCACACCCCAAAACCGACTCTAAGGCGTTCGAAATAAGTACATTATGTTTACAACTTTTTTACTTTTCTTTGAAACAGTCCGTTTCTTTTCAATGGGAGTGGTGTTGGGAGGCAGCGGGAATACAACTCCCTAGATATAAAGTTATACCATTACGTTGTATACCATTATATTTTTTTTACAGGTTTACGCTAAAACTGATTTAACAAGCAAACCGCAGCACGGGATATCAGCATTTTTGGTTGAGAAAGACTTTCCCGGTTTCTCTACTGCACAGAAACTGGACAAACTCGGTATGAGAGGATCTAATACAGGCGAGCTGGTCTTTGAAGATTGTAAGGTATTTGTTATTTTAAAAATCTTGGATTCGCTTTCTCAAAAAGTCGTACGTACACCAACCTATTCATGAAACGGTCTTTCGTAAGTTAAATAATTGTTTAACCACTGACATTACATAGTAAGCTATAATTAATTTAAAAATCAAATCAATGTAAGGTCGTGAGTTCTAATCGCCATGAGGCTGTTATCGTAAACCTTCTAACACAATTCTACGCTTAATTGGTATGGTTTAAAAGAACATTAGTAAATAATTTAAGCAACTTTTGGTTTGCAAATCATTGCTTTGAGAATAAAAATAAAACAGGAATAATGTTTGTGATAAATGTAATTGATAAAAGGTTTGTAAGAAACGGGATTCTTACCACGATTAGCCGTTTCTTACAAACCTTTTATAAGAAAAAACCACGAAAGTTTAAAGTTATATAATGTAATTGATTATTTTCAGGTTCCTGCAATTAATTTACTGGGTGAAGAGAACAAAGGGGTCTATGTTTTGATGTCAGGGTTGGATTTAGAACGTCTGGTATTGGCAGCTGGACCCGTTGGCCTCATGCAGGCAGCCATTGACGCAGCGTTCGAGTATGCTCATACTAGAAAACAATTCGGAAAAAATATTGGCGAATTCCAGTTATTGCAGGTAAACATTACGTTAGATAAAAATTATATTGACAAAATAACGTCAAATACAATTTCTTGTTTTGTCAAAGAAGCGAGAGGTGTGCAAGGATCGTACCAAATGGATATTCATGATCTCTGCCTACACCTCTGGGTTACGGGCGTTAGCGCATGTTTTATTTTATTTTTATTTTAACGAGATAAAGTAAAAGATTGAGAACATTATCGAAAAAATTATTATGATAATAACTGGTGGAGTGCCTTTTCAATTCTAAAAATGAATTTCTTTTATTTTGACCAGACCATTTGTATTCTGTAGGGTAAGATGGCGGACATGTACACGACGCTGAGCGCGAGTCGGTGCTACCTGTATAGCGTGGCGCGAGCGTGCGACGCTGGCCACATCAACAGCAAGGACTGCGCCGGCGTCATCCTGTACTGCGCGGAGCGGGCCACACAAATCGCTCTGGATGCCATACAAATATTAGGTAATCTTAATTTGGTTATTATCTAGTCTGAAATAATTTCTACTCTAATTTATAGCCTCTGCTGTAAAATGATCTCCGTTCACGAACACTAAGTGTAGACGAGCTGGAGTTTCGTTGGCCGCCTTTATATGGAAAGGGCAGAGTTCTATGATTTTGTTAACGACTGCTCGGAGATATAACAGTAACAGTTGAGATGACAGTTATTGATTTTTGCCTTCCCCTTTGTGATATTTTTTCAATTTTTCAGGAGGAAATGGTTACATCAACGATTATCCGACCGGAAGAATACTTAGGGACGCTAAATTATATGAAATAGGTGCGGGTACATCGGAAGTGAGAAGAATGCTTATAGGAAGATCTTTGAACAGCGAATATAGAGAATAATTATACAATATACAGTACAATTTTTTTTGTAAATTTCAAAACGAATAAAATATATTGTTTTGTTATGAATAAGTTAAAATATTACAAAGCGATTATTTTATACATGCGTTGTCTATCTGTAACCCTCGGGTCCCAGGGCCCCATCCTCCATTATCACGAGGGACCAGTAAGGCCATATTCAGTCATGTATTCGAAGTTTTTCTATTTTAAATTGAAATGACCCAACAAAAATACTTAACCAGTAAATGTGGAAGTAATTTTCGACTTTCTGGGAAGATTAAGTGTAAACAATACTTTCTAACATTCCATATTGGGACCCCATATTGTAGTGTGCTTTAGGGCCCCGGAATAAGATGATATGGCCCTGTCTATGTGTGACCTTGTTATTTTTGAAGTCCCCTCGTACAAACGTTACGAACATTTGTCTACTACTTCGGAATTTATATCACCCTGAGATTCGACATTATAATAGCCTAGATATCTTTGATGAGAAGATTTCATAATCTTAGATGAATACCAAATTCATATCACACACCAGCGGGGAGCGGTCGCTCCGGCTTCGGATGTAGAGTTTTTTGTATATCATTGCATCAACCTATTACCTCTCCTTTAAAATCATTATCACGTTTCAGCCAATTACCCAAACGCTAATCTATACTAATATTATAAAAGAAAAGATTTGATTGTTTGTTGCGGATAAACTCAAAAACTTTTCTACCACCAAGTAACCCAGACTATATCTTATTTAAAATAAACATACGCTCACGCCGGGCCGCAGGGTAGGTAGAGATTATGGATTTCCATTTGGCGCGATTCAGGCACACCTCTCTCGCTTCTTCTACATCCATAAATCTACGCATACAAGCTCGTCGGTTACTCCTTACATCACCCTTCTTTAGTATGTTACTAATCTATATATATTATATTTGATTTGTATATATATATATTTCTTGTGTGTGTGTGTATGTCACTGAACTCTTCCTAGACAGCTGACCGATTTTGATGAAATTTTTTGTGTGAGTTCAAGGGGATTTGAGGATGGATTAGATTCACAATATATATATATATATATATATATACATTTGCTTATTGCATATTTCTATAGGCTTGTTTGCCATCTTCCATAAAAAGACATAAGGCAATTTGTATATCTTTGGTGCATCGGTGCATAAGGCTTGTATACTATATCGATTTTATAAAATCGTTTTTTATACATAGTATTCAAATGTCATATTGAGTCTCACATAATTTTAAGGTCAAGGCTTATCATCCATTTACAATAATACAAATATAAAAAAATGGCACTCTCAAAATGTGTTATATTTCTTTAATATTTATGTTTCTTTGAGAAACATCTATAAATATAAATTTAGTACTTAACAATACATTCTTTTTTATTTCCTTTCATCACTATTATTTTAAATTCATTATATATTGTTTGTAGTTATATGTTATGTATAGTTTGTTAATCACTTTCAGAAACTTTACCAAGCTTCAAGTCTTTAAAAATGTTAAAATGAAAGTAAAGAACACTACACTACTAATTTTTAAGCAATTAATGTTTGTCTAAATGCTTCCCAGTTCATCTGTAAGACCACATGCATATATATAGAAGACAAGAGTGTCTAAGATTTTTTGTTACTATAATAATAAACTATTATTATTAATATTTATGGATGATAAACTATTTACTCCCACCAAAAACTGACAGAAAAACTAATAGATAATGATTCCACACAATGCCACCACTTGGGTGGTATAAATAACATTTGACCTGGACCTAAAGTGCAATAATATGGCTTAGCTTCTTTATACCTAGGATATTTTTCCAAATCAGGCTTTCTTGGATCAACTTGTGCTGTATTATGTAATAATTCACTATCATGTGGATATAAAAAATGGGTATCTTCAGGTGAGAACAGAAACATATGTTTTTGCCCAATCACTTGAGCTAGCAGGTTTCTTTTTGCATCATAGTGCAATGGCGATAAGGTGCCCTTTGGGCCATACCATGCCATAATATCCACAGGTTCATTAGTGTCAGAAAAGCAGCAATACTCTGGTTCTGCAATATCCTGCTTCAATTCTGGGATGTGGTCAAACAGCTGATATTGCGCCAAGTAAGCAACAGGTCCATCTGTATTAAACATGTAGTTTTTTATAAATTCTTCCATTGTCATCAGTTTTTGAGTCCATTCTGATTTGGTGTAATCACTACCTAACTCTATTGCCACTGTCCTCATTCCGGCAAGATTGATAAAATAATTTTGATCTTTCCATTTTTCTAGAGCAGGCCAATGATTGATACAATTTTCCAAAACTGCAGGTTTTTCTTGTAAAATATAGTCTCTGAAGAATGTTTCCATACTAGGACAGTTCAAAACATCAATTTTGCAAAAACTGTCATAGTTACTATTAACATATTTACTGTTTACTTCAGTTTTTAAATTTTCAATACTATTTACTTGTAGCCGAGAAGAATTAATTATAGTTGCAGACTTTTGTAACAATCTTGGTTCATTTTTAAGAGGACATCCAAAAAGAATACCATGGTCAATAATCTTGAATATGTTTTTGAATAAATCTTCTGATAACTCAGTAGATGATTTAAGAACAACTAAAAGTTTTAAATATGTTGCTATAGTGATAGTTTTCCGCCAGGAAACTTTCACATCTTTCCAATTTCCAGCATTAACTAATTCGTGCATATAATCAAGTAAAGCTTCAATTTTCAACATGGATGATGAATTCAAGGAATTGATGTTTCTTACATATTTTGTTAGTAACGATCTACTACTAAAACCAAGATCATCTGTTTCTTGAAGTTCAGCTAAAATTTGATTTTGAAATTGGACTAATTTATCAAACATTTCCACCATTATAACATTTTTTTAAAACTTCTATTTTATTAAATTAAAGAGTATAGTAAATTTGAAAACAAGAATCACCCTTGACTGGTTGTATTTTTATTAATCAAACTGCAGCTTAAATCAAATCCATGTCTGAAACATAACTATTTGAAACAAGCAAAAATGGAAAAAACTATTGTAAGTCTTCTTAAACTCGTAAAAATTAAAATTCTCTTAATAATAATTAAAGTTCAATTCTCAGTTTCTCATGTTAAAAAAATAGAAAAGTAAAGTGAAGTGGCAGTGACAAATGACAATCACAACGTAAAACAAAAATAAATGTTAGTCGTTAACAATTATTTCAGACAATAAATATGTTTAATATATTACAATGTACTGTAACCAAAAAATTGGTAGAATTCATAGCACTTATTTGAAACATTACTAATGTATATTATTATCTCTCATTTAGGTGTTGAATATAAAATGTTTTTATTTCATGCAGGAAACTAATATTGCGTGAATAGGATCTATAAAACGAAAGTTTATGGTCGCCCACCGATTAGTCAAATTGCCAAATTATTAGTTATACTCATTCTTTAAACCAAATTTTTATGTATGATGCACAGTTTGCCTAAAATTTGATAATTATCTAAGATGGAGCAATGGTCTTAAGACATGACGTAAAATCCTTACTTGACCTTGACCTCACGATAGAAAACATTCTATTAGTCTATGGTTAATCATATGACTTTCGCACGTGATCTGTCAGATTATTTACATCCAAAGTGTATTAGAAATACATAAATGAATATTTTTGATACCTTGTGATAATTGGTTACGATTAAAGATGCATGGCAAATCTGACCATGAAAATGTCGTGAAATGTTTAATGTGAGGCAATGGCATTGTTCGATAAGATCTTTTCAACAAAGAGAAAACTCGATTACTATGATCGGGGCTCAAGAAACTGGGCCAGGTATGTGTTGTGGATGTTTTTCAATCATTTGGATCTATTTTTGAGAGCGTTGCATGCGTTGAAATAGTTGACGCACGAATCGTCGTCGATTTGTCAACTCAAAAGCGTTCGTGTACTTTCGTATCATGAATTGGTTCTGACGCAAACGGCGATGGCAGTTCGGCAAGCGTCACCGACGAATACTACGGGAGGCACTAGCATGTGATAAGGGCGGGGTGCGGGCAGCGGGCGTGGGCGCAATGATCGCGTCACTCAGGAAGAGGGGAGGCATACTTTAATGTTTACTTATTATTTAGTCTGAGGCTAGTACACTTGCACATTCCACTCTGGTCGTCCAATTGCCAGTTGAAACTCTGTAGTCTTTGTGCATTTAAAATCAAACTTTCTGAATTGCATTTTGTTAGGTCGTGAATTTGTGTGGCAAGAATTTCTCTTTTATATGTCAGTGAATGACTGTGAGGTCTATCCATATATGACTATGAAATAAAATGAAATTTAGGTAATAACTTGCAGTGTTTTTATTACAACCTGACATCTCACAAGTCTTAATATGTCTAGAATATTAATAGTAAATGAAATCCAAAGTGAAGTAGTTGTGGGCAGTGTAAACTTGTTTGTACTCTGGTTTGTTACAGTGGAATTAAGTGGTTGTTCGTTTTTTAAATTATATACAATTAAATAGATTGACTAGCTATATAAAAATTATTGTTTGTGTGTAAACAATACCATATGAAAACAGGTTACTATTGTAATGCCAAGGAGCATGTGACTGCAAATGTGTAAAAGAGAAAGTTTGCACATGCTGTATTTCCTATGTAACCAATTCACTTGTTTTAGGATTGTGAAACTTTGTGTAAATATATTATTTATTGTTGTTGTGTATCTGTAAATATAAAATAAAATTTAACAAACCTTAACATTATTTAAATTCACCATGTAAATATTTACATTAAAATTTAAATATATGAAGATAAAATGCAATAAAATAATTTGATTTATATTGAACATGTTTTTTCATAAATGTTATGTAATTAAATTATAATAATAATATTCACAAAAGACTAGTGAGTGCCTGAACATTTGAAGACTACATTTTTTTAATAACTTATTTAAACATTGTGTCTTGCAAATCAACAGAACAGAGTGGACAGAGTGGTGTAGTACTTTCTCAATTACAGTGAAATAAAAATTGAACTAGCTATTTATAGCTATATATATTTACAAGTTATATATATTTGACAATAGTATCCTGGTTTACATTATGTGAACATGAACATATCAGCACTCCTTATTTATAATCTTTTATAATTATTCTTTTCCTTAGATCTTGTGAGATAACTCCTGAGCAAGTGAGGTTGCTACTATTTAAAGAGTGTGACTGGAGGGGGAGGAAAGTGCTCTTTGATTCATCTACCATAGAGAGGATCCCTGCTGGTAAAAATGACAAACCAGATCTACATCAGAAGGGTGATGTGCCATGTATTGTGGAGGTGGAGGATGGATACAGCTATGTGGTGAGTATTTTACATGTTTATTATATTATACTAGAAGACCCAGCAGATGTTGTTTTGTATGAACATTGGCTTGTTTGAGATTACCAGATTCAGCTAAAACAAATATTTGTTCATTCCTTTATTCATCAATCCCTGCGCGACCCTGTGGACCCTGTTCCAATTGTAAATCTAAACCATCTCTGAACCTACTTATACAAACTCAAAAAAAAAACATAAAAATCGGTTGTTTCATAGAAGCTTGTGTTTTTTACAGGGTTTAATTAGCACAATGTTTCTTTTTTTTTAGTTCTTTTGTAAAAAAACATTGCAAAATTTTTGCTCAGTATGGGCGTTATTGGCTCGTACACATTTAAACCTCACCTACTACCAATTATCGTCCTAGTTTATAATAGTCCTAGTTTAAAATAGTAATTAATTGATACGTTTTTGTTGTCAATTTGAACCATTCTATCAAATCGAACTCAAGTCAATCATTATGTTGTACGTCAACATAAACTTGACCCGTACATATTATCTAACATATAATTAAGGTTCTGATCAAAACAGATGAGGGTATAAAGTTATTGTGTATATAAAATTTGTCTTGTATCTTAACATTCAATACAAAGTATAGTTTACACATGGGAATAGTTGGTCGAAAATTTAATTTCGGATTGAATTAAATCCAATCGTAGTTACAGCAAGCATAAAAGCTTCCATTTTGCGCAATCTCACGACACCGATAAGATTTTTTATCATCTAAAAATCTTGACTATTTTCAGTTAATCGACAAATTTGTAGCTAGTCTTTCGTTTTTGGTATCTTCTGCCGAACTACAACTCGATTTACCAGTACATATTATCTTCATTTTTATGTGCAAATCACCAAAACATCCTCTTTGAAAATGCATTCAACCTTCCAGTAAGTCGCAACTAGAGCTTGATGAACTCAACCTTATTTAAATTATTACTATTATTTTATACTAAAGAGAAGAAAAAAATATTAAGAGAATATTGTCATTTAAATAATAACGTTTTCCGTCTAGATAAATCTTGCGTTCAACAAGTAGGCATCTCTTATAGTAACACGAGAGGAATAAAATTTTAAAGGAAAGAACTAAAATTAAACTGTGAAAATATTTATTGTTCGTAATGTGTAACGAGTGTCTTGATATGTCCTGCTCGGGGCGTTGTTAGCGAACGTCCGCGAATACGCGAAGCCTTATCAAATTGTGAATAAAAATAACACAACAATTGAGACATCACCGTCACGAGACCCGGCCGATTCAACGTTTATTCGCAGCACTTGCGATCTATATTTAGATCACTTTAGATGTTAGCCTTTTTGATTACGACGGACGCCATAAGTGGCACTAATGAACGTACGCTCTGGTCTCTAGTGAATTAATGTCCCGTATACAGTTATGGTGTAGCTGTCACCAACCGATTGTCAGAGCAGACACTTTATAATTGGGCTAGGCAAATTCTAAACGACACGTTTTTAGTTGAACGAAACATGTGAATGCGGCGAAGTACGGTAGGGATATCGAGAAAATGATAAAAATGTCGTTCGACAAAACGAAACGTACGATATGAATGGTCGAAACTCGTATCCCGCGCTACTTTTTCTTTTGTTGTTATTTTCAAATATTTTCGTTACATTAGTAACTAAAATTATAGATGACATTTACATGCTGAACTAAAATTAACCCTGTTATTTTTTTTAACAACCGCGGGAGTAGAAGACATTGTGTAATAATTATTAGTGATAATTAGAGTGAGGAGATAACGATGTTTTTTTTTGTTTTAATCATTTTTAATAGAATAAAATTAAATTAAAAGATACAAATAATGTATGTGACGTCTATATCCAGTTGATAAAGGTGAAAATTATTTTATTCTTTATCTTTTATTGTCCCATAACCCGTTGGAAAGTAAATGACGTGTAATTTTAGTTTTGCAACTACTTAATGTGTACAATTTTAGTTACTAATGCTACGAAAATAATTGAAAATAAAATCACATTTATTTGTTTACTACTGACTAAAGGATGACAGGCAAAGTATCAAAAAGCGGATCTCAAGTTTCTACCAATCAGCGCTCAAAGTTCGTTTTGTAGAAAGACATTCATGTCTATTGATAATATGCCTGCCTTACGTCCCCTCTTTTTAGGGTGCTAAGGAAGGAAACGACAAATTAACAATAATTCGTTCAACTGACAATGTGCTGACCGTTTAAAGTTTGCCTATTATAAAGTGAATATTCTTACACTCGGTCGGTGACATAGCGATAATTGATTGTAGCCGTTTATGGTTATATGTTTATCTTATAAAACAACACCGAGAAAATAGACTCGGCTATTTATACAAAACTAATTTGACTGAACCTGTTTCTAATTGTTTTTTTTGCATGTTATAGGACAATATGTTGTGGTACCTAAATTTTTTTGTTGTACAATGTGTTTCGAATTGAATTGATTTAGTACAATCTCTGTAGGTTAACGAGTTTATCTTAATGGGTTACTGGAGGGCTGAATAAAATGTAAAAGAGAACGAAGGAAGAAAGGTGAAGCAAATGTATGATGCAATGATGTGATAAGACGATGTTGACAGAGAAAGATAAAAAAGATAAAGGATAAATCAAGTCGCCGTTTACAGTGAAAATATAATAAATAATGTATACGTAAACGAATGTCGAGGACTTGAGATATTTATCAAGTCGACGCAAAAAAACTTTATTTTTGTCTACTTTTTGGTCACAGGCATGTTTTATGATAAATATAATGTGTACAGGAATGAAATATTAATGAATATGGATTCACAAAATCTTTCTTTGAATTTGAATAAGTCTATCTTGGATCCCGATCGACTAAGCAAACTGTCCTTGAAAGTGAAACGACCATCAAGCGCTATTTCAAATAAAAATGTGCCACACTAATAAATATGCTTATAATACTGTAAGGAGAACGTACACGGTCATGCCATTTTTCGGATTCGTGCACGCTCTTCTTAATTCCCTACAAGTTATTTAATCTGTATCCTTGTCCCTATTCCTTCACTCTCCCCCTTCTGGGGTTGGACACCACTATTTACGCCTTCGTCGCCGGGCATCCTCTCCAGCGACCACTCCGACCTGCAGCGTCTGCTGTGCCATCTGTGCGCGAACTCGCGTAGCAGGTTGAAGTTCACCTCCGTGGCAACAAGGTCCGCGAAATACACCGGACCCACATTCACATGTTCGATCCCATCCATCATCTTCCTTCTCAGGTCATCATACAATGGATATTCCCATAGAACGTGGTAAATGTCTTCGTCTGCCGTACCACAATCGCACATACTACTGTCACTCAGCTTCATCTCATACAGTCTCTTCCTAAAGCATCCATTCCTACCCAGGATCTACGAGGTTTGGTAGTCCGGAGCGATCCAACTGGCGTTAACGCCCCGCCACGTCCGGGAAAAACCGAAAGAGCTCTCTTCCTTTCATCTCGTCTGTGCATGTACGCTGTCACACACCGATCACGTCGTCCCAAATAGCTCCCTTGCGCCTACGTAACTCCTTCCTGGGACACGTTAGTCTGGCAATACCCGTCCTGCCAGCACGAATCATCTCCAGGTCTGCGGGGAGGACTTCGGCCAGCACTGGCAAGGCGGCAGTGCTGGTCGACCGACTGTAAGGAGGACTGAATATATTGTAGAAAGTTGTATGTGACGGGGTCGAAGGACTAAACTTTTGTGATTGTTTGCGCAGTACAAGGGGCCGGCGGCGGACGCGAGCGTGCTCGGCGACATGATATTCGGCGCGGTCGCTATGAACTTTAAGAACGTTTCCCTCAAAATTCATATTATGAATGAACCTAAAAGGTAAGTAATGCATACAATCACACAATTCAGTGGTAAATCTAAGAATATTTCAATTACCGATCTCCAGGGCTCCCACCCGACCCTAGGCTCGGATTATTACCGGATTGAGAGGCTGTTGAGCTCTGTTCGGATATAGGAACTACAGATGCGTTACGAGCCTTGATATAGGATTGTTTATTAAGCCAGCGTGTGATAGGAAGGTATGGGGCTTCCGGTTACTCACCGAACGAACGTAGAAGTACTTTTACTTTACACCAGTTTTCTCTGAGTTTGTGTCCCTGGCGTGATGCCACAATGGACAAAATGAGTTAAATTACTTTAAAGTAAACTTAACTAGAAGTATAACTTTGTATTTGTTTAGCCTGTATTTTTCAACAGATGTTATTTGTAAGGCAGCACGTGATGGTCTCAACATGTGTTACGTTTTCGTATTGGTCTAATCCGTTGTCGTTACGTAACTTTAAATAAGTAGGTAAACGAACCGCCCAGGATACGATGAAAGATAAACGTAAAGTTTAATGCTGTAGGTCTGTTAGTTCATATAATTGAATTGTGAATATAAACAATTCCAAAGCCGAATTCATAAGTATGGTTGGTAAAATAACCATACAATTTTAGCGTGTGATTGTTTTAAAGTTAGTTCACGTCATCTCGTACGAAAGTGATGTCCGTCTGTTCCATTTATTGACGCCTTCCGGACTAACGCTCGTGATCTTGAACCTTGCGAGATGGAATTCCGGAGGAAGTTGGCGACGCGCCAGATGTGTTGGAAGAACGATAACAAGTGGTGCAAATAATATGCTT
>JWHW01025447.1:4828-17161 GCA_000931545.1 Papilio glaucus | reverse complement strand
TATATATATATATATATATATTTTATTCTGTTTTTATAATTTACTAGCTGTGCCCCACAGTTTCGCTCGCCCGCGTCACACACCGCTTGCCTGTGTTAATACGTCCTTCACGCGTATTATTTTTCTCCTAGGCGATGTTTGTTACCTTGGATCTGCTGCGTATCACGTTACGTCTGATACGATCTCGCATAGGGATTCCGATTGCCCTTTCCACTCGTCTCTGCCCTTTCAGCGACCTTGAGCGCTATGATGAACGTATTATTTATAGTAATTTTATTTTATTCTCTACTTTTTTCTTGTTCTTTCTTTTTATTCTAATTGTTGACTGATTCGTAGGCCTCCCCCACAACTCGCCAGAAAAATCATTCCCCTGCCACCATCCATTGGGCTCTCGCAACTTTGACCAAATTTTCGGGCCATCTTGTGGGAGGCTTACCACTGCATCAACGTGGCCGACACTCCAGGACCTTTCGGTCCAATCGGCCATCAGTTCTGCGAGTAATGAGTCCGGCCCATTGTCGCTAAGTTACAGTATTTGGCTTAAAGCTAACGTTTTAACATCTGTTTCACGAATGGGCCTGTTCTAGCGATGAAATACCACGACCTCACAGAAGATAGGCGGTAAGTAGAACTATTCTGCATTTCGTCTAATGAGTGAGGTGTGGTAGTACTAATTCTAGTCCTCTTATAAATAGGACAGGATGGATGGGGAAGAGGATTCGACGTGGCAGGGGATTGATAGAAAAAGGAAATATCCTTTGTTCTGTTTGTCCCTTCCTCTGTCATGTGCACCTCATAGGGCTCTTGCAAAAAAAGGAATGAAGTGATTTAATGACCAATGGTTAATGTCTATTTTTATTTATACGGAATCAATACACATAGATTAATTAATTATTATGGATATAATTGATATTTACGGACGTTAAAAAGAGAGCTATGGCCCCGGTCCATGCAAATTTAATTTCAAAATATCTGTTTACCCCTCTGTGTATAGGCGTGATGTTTCTATCTTCTAACCTATATTAATATATCGGGCGCGCGGATATGTGTAAGATTTGCCGTAGAAAAGTTACTGTGGAGGAATAAGCTGAGCTTAAATGACAGCGCCATCTAGGAATTCTGTGGTGTCAAGTTTAAGAGTTTTTAAATTAATAAAATTGTGGCCGAATTTGGACCACAGGGCGATCACTAGTACACAATATGTAAACATTATCAAATGTCAAACTAAACTAAACTATTTCTGTATACGTCACATACAACCTTCGCAGCACAGCGGTATCCCACGGGCTCTCATCGCGCGGTGTCAGGTACGTGTCACGGGAGCTCAACCGGACACCTCCATTCCCTAATTTCCCCGGGGACGTCCGATGCGGTGGTATACGATAAATTTGCGATAGAATTCGTTCGCTTTAAACGTTTTACGGATACGAATATTTATTGACAAAAGTTTTAGTATTGTTATTATATTATTTTTAAAGTTATATTAGTTTTAAAATAAATTTGCAGAATCGATAGACGTAAAATGGACGGGAAACTAGAACATAAGATTTCATTATAAAATAAAAGGTGCATTAAAAATATCCGATCTAGAAAAACGCGTCCATAAAAGGTCTGCAATGCGACGGAATTTTTTTTTATCTTGCATATATATTTTATCTAAGGTCGTTTGAGAATTCATTTGGAAAATCTCTCCGGGCGCATTGTACGTATTGTTCCGAGTTAAGAAATAATGGACCTGCACGAAACAATTCTTTTGAAATTCGCAGCGTCTTTTGTTTTCAAAGAGTAGCCTTAATTGTATTAACGTCACGTAAAAGAGTTTAAAAACTCGATTGATGTAATTTTCTAGCATTAAATTGAAGGAAGTCAACAGTATGGGGTTTAAGGAACACACAGCTTATTCTAAGTTCGCCGTATTCCGAAAATTCATACATTGGTCGAATACAATTTTAGTTGTTTTTTTAAGTGAAAACTTCTTGAGATTAGACTCATTAGACGATATTGGTACTTTGGACGATATATGTAGGGAAAAATCTTATTATATCTAGAACGATTTGAAACAGTTTCTCTATTTTTTTCTTCTTTGAATTGCTTGTTAAGAAACAAAGGTTTACTTTTGTTGATCATTTATTTATTTTTGAACTATTGTCTCGTCCTCCCACCAGTTTCGAAATTAGGCCACCTCACGCATCCGATGAAACGAAGAAACATACTTCTACTTGATGCCTGTCTTCTATAAGGCGGTGGTATTAAACAGGCTGAGCCGGCTACCTACTACTACGAAAAAAGCAGCAATATTATACTGTACCTAAGATATCATCCAACCTATAAAAACCATCACTTTGTACAAGACTGACGTCACCACAACTGCTTACATCTAGTTTTGTGCTGTTAATGACGTAACTAGAAACGTAAACTCCTTTATATATCCCATCTATTGCTTTAGGCACTTAACTTACTTAAGTGTAGCGGATTTTTGTGGATTAGCAGTCAATTTACATCTTGCGATGCGCTTGGTCCTTCTTCGTTCTTTTGGCAGGTATTCTTTGTAGTTGTACTTCCCAAAATTTCAAATATATCCTCCTTTCAAATAGTCCTGTTCCCCCTTTCCTAATAAACATAAGATAGGAAAGGGAAGAGAAGGGAATGTATAGAAAAAAGAAATATTCTTTTTCCTATCAATCCTTTCCTATATCCTTTAAAAGTAATCAATCTAAAACTCATTTGCTTGTTGCAGATGGATAGCGGTCACTTAACATCAAGTGATCCGCCTGCTTATTTGCCACCTTCTCCCATAAAAAATATTTACGCAAAGCGCCATCTTTCCATGCTCTATAAAACTAATACCTTACTTAACTCGAAAAGTGATGGCAGTATTTTTTTTTAATATTCAATATCAAAAATGTTTAGTGTTTTCCAATCAATTTTTTTTAAAACTTGATTTTATTTTTTATTAAAATTCATATGAACTTAAATAAATGTAAAATTGTCGTTTCACAAAGAATATTTGTTAACTTGAAAAAGGTTTGCCAACTGCCATCTAGTAATGTTCGTAGAAACTAATTTCAGTCGTCGTCGTCGTCAAGATCATTGCTAATAAAGTTCATTAGTAATTCAATTTAAATAGCAAAAGCCGTAAAATGTTATAACTAAAACGGTGTTTTTTTTTTTAAAATCAAAGATATTAAATATTATCAATAGGGACATCTTTCTGACATATTTTAAATTGTGTTTCTAGCGTTTACAAATAGATGGCGATGTAGCTAACGTCGAAAAGCACAAAATATTATGTCAACTTTGTTTGATGATGATGAGGCCTGTGTTCAGTTTAGGACCCTACAGCTTAGACTTCTAAGATAGTATGAAATATACGTTAATCCCCGCAAATTTCTAATGCGCATGGCCGCCATTTCCGTGACGTAATTTCATTCCATTGAACAGTCAGTACCATTACAGATATCATTACAAGTAAATATTGCTTCCCCTTACATGATTAAGTTGTGCAGTCTTTATAAGCTTAAGCAGACATACCTTTTAACACTCTGAGGTATATGTATGTATATCATGCGTCATCCAGTGGCTGTATTCGGGACCGGCTCTATCCCGACCAGCGAGCCATAGGCTTCCCCTTCGATCGTGCCGCTGGCCCCAACCTTAAGGTCCCCCCAACATGACCGTTGTCGACTGCAAGATATGCTTCACCGATGACGAGAAAGATCAAAAATAATGTTTATCTTGGTTTACTTTTACGAGTCAATATATTTTAGTTTAGCTGTTGTATTATTAATGTGTATTTACTAATTTATAAGACTGAATTATATATTGCCTTTCAACCATCTGGTTTTTACTCAAACACTCTCTGTCTTTATTAAACGTGCAATCTCCAACAAAACTACATTCTGATTCACAATATTAATTAAACTAGCTCTTCCCGCGACTTCGTCTGCGTCGAATTCAATCAAAAATGTGTTTTCATCTCGCGTGGCTTTTTACTTGATTCATTGAACATTGGTTCTTTTGTGCTGATCAAATTAGTCTTAGTTTTACCTTACATCAGGAATTTAGTCAGTAAAAGTTCTGTCAAAATCGGTGCAACCTTTTTTATCGTTCGGATATAAGCCAGAACAGACAGACTGTTTTTGTAAAGAAAGTTTATTTGCAGTAATAATAAATCAAATGTAAGTTGACCTCAGATCTATATAATCAATGATATTAAATAGGGTTCAGCTTTAGCTGGCCTTTCGGTAAAAACAAATTGCGGGTGAAAGAGCTGGGCTCGGCTCTCGTTACGTGAACTAGTCAGTGTTGTTCTCATGTTTAAAATATATTTTTTATCCTGATCGTTATAATCCCGGTTTAAACTAAATTATGAAACATGTATTGACATCGGTCCTTTATAATTATGAAAAGTTTGAATTACATTTGTCTGATATTCGAAGTGGGGGGAATCGAGTTTAAAAGATTTTAACTATGACCTTCCTTTGTACAATGTTAATACAAACTTAAACAGGAAAATTTATGTTTCTATGACAGTATCCTCATAACGGGACATTCTTAACGTACATATATTTATAGGTATAAAGATATATCAACCACATTGTTCACATCTATACTAATATTATAAACAGGAAAGATTTGATTTGTTTGTTTGCAATAGGCTCTGAAACTACTGAACTGATTCGAAAAATTCGAATTTCGAATTCGAATCGAATCTCTCGAATCCTGATGAACATAGACGATAGAAGTTTTATTTATTTTTAATTTTGTTAAATACTTCTGCAACGCCGGGGAAAAGGCCACTAGTATTAAATTTTTGTCAATATCCACCATTAATGTGTGTATTATTAGACGTAAGGATATGAAGGTATTTATAGATTATGCTAATAATTTTTCACATTATAGATACCAACGTAATCTGTTTCATTTTTAAATATAGTAGCAATCGGCCCTCGCTTTGCTCGACTTTTTTATTGAAATTGTTTGTTTCTCCTTAATACAAAACCAGTTAGTCGATTTCCTTACTTTAATATTATTTGAACAGATTTTAAATTTATGTAGCTAATTTAATAAATTTTACAATATATTTATTTTAACTTTTTAAACGATTATCTAGGTCATATTGACACAGTTATTAGTACAGTCCGTTCCTTGATTATAATAGTTAGAAAAGGTAGGTCGACCCTCACTGCCCAGCTATGACGCAAGGCCAAAGGGCCCATGATTTCTGATAATTCATCGAAGGTGTCTAACGACATAAAGCGACACAAACTGTCATTTAAATATCGTTGATCATTAAAGGGATGTACCCAATATTAATTTATTTTCCTTTTCCGTCTTCTTGCAACATGCAATGGATGTTATCAATTAATTTGAATTCGTAATTTACTATACGTGCACACCATACCGAGTACAATTAACTATGATTCTTAAGTGTTCATAAACAAATAAACAGTAATACAGCGACAACATCGAGCTTAAAGCGACTCTTTTTAAAGTCTCGTGCGAACCGGTTTTTATGTACGTAATTTTCTATATGTAAAACTCATCATCTCCCTGCCCTTTTTCCGCTTAGTGGGGTCGGCACAGTATAATCGTAGTACATACTGTATACATGTTTTGGCTACAGTTTTTACGGCCGGCCGCCTGCCTAACGCTAACCCTCCTCGGCAAGTGTTGGTTGTGATTGAGTCAAATTCTATCAGTGAGACAAGAACGTGATCAAATAACGCGAGGACCGTTAGGATGGGTCCAGACGGCGCGTTGCTTCGGCGTAATCGAATTTAGGATGAGAATGTCGCATGCGATCACCTTGCGAACTATTTTCTTAGTTTGTAGCATCCAGCGCTTGTCAGTAAATGAGCGATTAGATAATGCATATAGCGCTTTTAGAAGCCTCCCGGTCGCCGGTGTCAAATAATTTCTAAGACATTTTTATAATATTAATAAAGTAACAATAGTAAAAATATATCCTACTACGAAATAAAAAAAAAACATTTTGAGATACACCAACTACGACAAGCTGTCAACCTGTCATGTCTAGTAAAACTATTTGCTTATGACAGCTACTATTAAAGTTATTTCTTCGGAGTAAGAATACTTAGTGGGATATCTTTGTCAAAATTAATGAAGTCATTGGTACATCTATAAATATGTACACTTGGTATCAAGCCCACATTTGGTTGAGTTCATACAGTGAGGATATGAGGAAAGGGAGCAGTACAGTGGGAGCAGGAGCAGTGCTGTTTCTCTTCCTGGTGTCTTATTATGTACTCTTTGTCTTGTAAATTGTGTATCTTACAAGTTAGACTACGATTTCCTACTTGGGCCGTCAGCATGGCCCTATATTAGCTGAATGATGTGTTCACGACTATGTTACTAATATATTTAACTAACTATTTATGTTAACTTATATATTTACTAATAATTAATAATAAACATATATAACAACTATATACAATAAATAAACCGCAGTTTCCCTAAAGATAATTTGTTTGCCCAACAACAATGTGCACTCGATCTGAATTAGGGATCCCTAAGCAAATATTTGTGAATATAAACTTCATTATAAGCTCCTAAAATGGAATTATTGAAATGATAATAATGACAATTCTCACAAATTAGACTTAAAGCATATATATAATTTTATCTTATATAATTATATAATATTGTCAACAATAAAACTTTGCTCTACTTATCTCAGCAAATATGAGATTATGGATTTGATTTAGCTCGATCCTGGTACACCTCTCTCGCTTCTTCTACATACACACATCTACGCATACATGCTAGTCTCTTACGGGTACTCCTTATATCGCTCTTTTTTTAGTATGTCACTCATCTGATCGATATAACTTCTCCTAGGACGTCCCCTACCAACTCTGCCACTCACTTTTGCAACAAGATTTTGTTTCGTTCCTCTCTCTTTATTCATTCTTTCAACATGTCCGAACCACCGAAGCATACCTATTTTAATTCTTCTCAAAACATCCACTTTTAAACCACACTTACCTTGTATACATAATTTCATGTCATTCAACACTAAAAAAATATAATTAACTTGGGACTAGCCTTTCTAAAACTAATGTCTGAATATCTGCGCCGATCGAACCTTAAACAATTTAAGTTAGCCTGTAATTGTATTATATGTTTCGCTACATTATGTTATTTATTACTATGTAATAACCGATTTTGATTAGGTTATTTGTTTTCCATTTTCACATATCGCGGAGCCCATTTTCCGATGAAATAAATGTATGAAAATCTTTGAATGGAGTCCAAATTCTTTTCAAAATCATATAGGCTTCATTTATAAGACGTAAGACTTTTAGTAAAATCACTTACGACCTACAGAAATAAATTCAGAACCCGACATAAAATATAATATAAATCAACCTGCAAAAGGGGGATATTGTTTAAGGAAATAGTAAGGATATACCTGTATATAAATACGCTAAGCCAGCAAACAGTCGATCAGTCGAGTCGTGATCCGCACGGCTCAGAAGTTTCTTAAATCTATTATTATTATAGTATTATTTTGATCGAGTCATTACTTTTGGTGGTCTCAGGGGTGAGTTCATTAATCTATACATGTAATAAAACTGATCGCTGTCTGTACATGTTATACAAGATATTTGAGAAAAACTATTATTTGGGGCCTTCATAAACGCAATAAAACTCAAAACAATCATTATAAGAATTTTTGTCTGTTTGTCTGTGCTTTTGTTACCGCTAATCTCAGAAACGGCTTAACCGATTTGGATGCGGTTTTCACTAATGTAGTTTGGTAAGCTTCTCTTAACATTTAGTGGTTGTTTTATCTCAATCGGCTTATAAATAAAAAAGTTATATCAATGTAACGATGACGATGATGAGGTTAAGTAGGTAATATCATTTCCTTTAAGTAAAATTGCAGGGCGGGTAAAGCTGCAGGGCACAGCTAGTATTTAATATGTAATTCTGTTATATGCATAGAACAACGGTGTTTTGATATTTTGCATATCACTGGCATGCTTGTGTACACACGGTGAACATCTTTAAGTGGTTGTCCGCTCATTCCTAATCTATTGCCCGCAAGCATATGTTTTACAAACATAAATATTTGTTTTCATTTTGTCTTAATGATTTCTTTACACAAGTTGAAATTTCAGCAAAATGACTAACACGAAAAATGACTTACTGCTGTTCTTCGATCGGCCGAGGGAGCCGTGCTTTCTGCAGAAAGGTGAAAATAAAACGATCTTTCAAATACCAGATGAATATTATGTGAGTATATCTTTGGATTAGTTTCACCTGTTGAAAATTATAGCATACTTCTTATAGTCTCTAGTTCGTAGGTGCCTCTATCTTTCTCTTTTAGTTGTATATTAATACGTGAAGAGAAAACTTCAAGAAAATTTTAAGAATATTGAGCGCACGGAAGTGCGAAGATTTTAACATAGTTAATGTTTTTGTGGATAAAACTATATTTTTTCCGTATAAAACTATATGTTTTACGAACAGATAAAATAAAATATGCATATATCATGCATTTCTAGTATGTTATAGATAAGTAGAAGTAACATAAATTATAACTATGACTTTTCTTGCAGCCGAAAAAATATGAGAAACTAAGCGGAGTTATAGCTAATAGATTCGGCAATGACGCTGAACGCGTAATCCCAGTGCGTAAGATCGCTCTGCCCAATCTGGAAGTTCCTCTGGAACTGCCGTACAACGCTCAGTTCTCGCTGTTCATACCCAGGCACCGACAGATAGCGGGCAAGCTGATCGACATATTCCTCGGTAAGTTATTTTGGTGTAAATTTTAGGATATCCATAGAACGATCCCGACGAATTCCTAACCTCAACAATATGACACCGACCGTTGGTTGATTGTCAACACCAATAGCGTAATAGTTAAGGATACGGGCTGCGAAACATGCACAACATGGTCGTGGGTACAAATCCGCCATTGAACTATTTTCGTGAACCCCTATCTTAATCTGACGTGCTCGAGTATGTCCGATGATTAACTTTTTTCACAAATTTAATGAGCTACCCTAAGCACGGCTCGACTATTTGTGGTGCATGGAACTTAACAGGGTACAAGGTACCCCCAATATGTAAATCTGACACGCTCGAGGATGTAGAGAAATCCCCGCTTCGGCCCCCTCCCACTATGGAAATAATTTTTACACATTTGTCACCAATACACAAAGTTTTGTGTAAATTGGCTGAAGTATGATGATCATTGTTTAAAACATAATAGCTACCCATGCGAAACCACTAATCTAATCAATATATTCTATCTATATAGTTCTCCTAGGGCGTCCCCAACCAACACTGCTACTCACTTTTGCAACATAAATTTGTTTCGTTATTCTGTCTTCATTCATCCTTAAACATACCCGAATCACCGAAGCATACCTTTCGCAATTCCAATCACACCTACTTAGGTATAATAATAGCTAATTAATTATTCACTTGCAGGTATGCGTAATGTAGAAGAGCTCATTTCTATCTGCTCCTACTGTCAGCTCCACATCAATCCCTACATGTTCAACTATTGTCTAACTGTTGCTCTGTTGAACAGGTCAGTACAATTCATTAATACGCTCATAGCCTCAGCAAACTTAAACAGTGGTAGAGCCAGTAACAACAACATATGTTGCACGAATGGACTGGTTCGATCGGTGAAATACCACGACCTCACAGAAGACAGCCGTGAAGTAAGGTATTTTGTGTTTCGTCTGATGGGTGAGGTGCCGGAAGCTTAATTCTGCTCCTCTTTTGATTCCCTTCCTTTTTTGATAAGGAAAAGATGGAAAGGAGAGGAGGATTCGACGGGGACGGGAATGGAGAGAAAAAGGAAATATCCTTCTTTCTGTGTTTTCTCTCCTCTGTCCATTAAAAGTAGGCAACGTCTGCAACTTATTGCAGATGCCTATGTGTACCAGTCACTTGATATCTGGTGAACCGCATGCTCGTTTACCACTTTTTATTCAATAAAACATATCAGCACCAATACATCCCAAACGATATCGATATCGTTTCTGGGAAGATATCCCAGAAACAATATCGATTCGTGATGAATGGAAGATGCAACCTAAAAAGTTATTTATCATCTATTTACGATTTTTTTTTTATGTCCACTGAGGAAAAAACCTGCTACAAACAGTCCTAACCTGCTATTAAAACTGTGATTTCGATTGGTTCTATCATTTGAATTACAGAATATACATAATAATAAATGCTTTAAAGGATTGTGGTTTTCCTATTATAACTATGAGGAAAAATTAGATACTAATGTAATGTTTCCTTTACATATATATAATTTTACAGGCCCGATACAAAAGGTCTGAATATCCCGACGTTGCCACAAACTTTTCCTGATAAGTTCATTGATCCCAAGACGTTCAACCATGCTCGATCTGTCAGCAGTACGGCGACGGAAGGCCAGAGGGTACATTTTGTCTACTACATTTTATCTTTTTAATTTTTACTCTATTGTTCCCTTTTTTATTTATATTATGTACATTGAACAACTCTGACGACATCGTTTCAAAACTTATTTTAAACGATGAAGTCCTCTAACGTACCGGTAAAAGGTTAAGATGGATGATGAGATAAATCGCTTAACTGGACTACATTCTAGCAATGAAATCTATCATTTTCGATAAACAGTTGGATAGTTTTATTAGCCGTCGCTCAGTCGGTCTCAACATCCTACTCTAAAGGATACTTCAGCTCTTTTCTTACATCAGATGCTTTTTTGACTCTAATGGCAGCTTTTGGGTGCAGATAAGGCATTCATCTATACTATCTACTTTTTAATGAAGTAAGGCATCGAATTCAAGCGGTTTACCTGCCCCCTTTCGTCTATTTTTTACGTTTCCAGTTATCGTTCTACACCTGTACTCACCGTCAATCTTTGATAGCAAACTGTCTGACATCGAGAGAGATTTTTATGCTTCGTGATTTACGTTGCCTACAGATCTCTTCGGTCCCTTACAACAATTCAGTTTTCTATACTTTTTTACACAACGTGAGCTGTCAAATGGTACTGTGGCTATCGTGACGTCATTTTAGTTGTACACGAATCACAGATGGCTATCAATTTAATACATTAAACTCCGTTCCACGACAACTGATAATTATATCTATTAATAAGTTTTCCATATTTTAGATACCAGTTGTGATTCCACAAAATTACACAGCATCTGACACAGAGCCGGAACAGCGCTTGGCATACTTCCGTGAGGACGTTGGCATCAACCTTCACCACTGGCATTGGCATCTCGTGTATCCACCCGAATCTGCCAACCGAGAAATCGTTGCCAAAGATCGACGCGGAGAGTTGCTTTACTACATGCACCAGCAAATCATTGCAAGGTAATTAACATTTAACAAAAAATACATAGAAGAGACAAAGGAATAGATAGATAAAGAAGAAAGAATAGAAGTAGAAATTAATTATATAGAAGAAATAACTAGTGACTCTAGTAAAGGCCCCCAAGAAGAATCATGTGGGTCATATCATCAAGTACGAGTTATCGACAAGCATGAATTCCTGCGTGTGCGATACCTGCTATTCTATGATGGATATTATGTAAATGTGATTTTTGTTTCTTATACCGACAGCCATATCTAATTTTTCGTAACGCATATTTTACTTGTTCGTCTATTTTTATCATTATGGATATTTTTAATTTCAGATACAACATCGAACGCTTCTGCAATGATTTACCTCGCGTCGTGCCTTTTGGCACCAACCTAAGGGAGCCTATCACTGAGGCTTACTTCCCTAAGCTCAACTCTGTAGTCGCCAGCCGAACTTGGCCACCAAGGTGAGACTAAATATATAACATAACGTTCAATTGACATCGGTTTTCTTCTTCTTCAGCAATCTTCTTCAGAAATTTGGCAATATTGAAAGGAAGAATGTAAAAATTAATGGCAGACGCAGCAGACGAGAAACAAGATCGACCATATAAATGTATTTGATGAAAAAACGAGATAAACTATGCAATATTTGTATTCGTTGTAATATATATATTCTCTGATTGTTTAAGGTTCGAAAACTCAGTCATGCAAGATGTAGATAGACCCATTGAACGAATCAAATTAGATCTGTCAGAAATGGAGACGTGGAGGGAACGCATCCTGCAAGCCATCGATAGCAACTCGATTATTTTGGTTGGTATAAAGATGATTTATCTAATTTTAATTAAATATGAATGTAGAAGAAGCGAGAGAGGTGTGCCAGGATCGTGCCAAATGGAAATCCGTGATCTCTGCCTACCCCTTTGGGTTACGGGCGTGAGCGCATATTTATTTATTTATTTATTTAATTAA